>DWTW01000308.1:0-17570 GCA_018246275.1 Papilio slateri
AAATCTATTAAATGAGGCGAGTGGATTTCTGTAACATCAGTAGCATTTATTTAAATTAGCTGATTAATGATATCGAACATAGCATCGTTATTATGCAATATAAATTAATTCGATTCTTCGATATAAATAAATCTAAGTTTGTGATATGACGAGTGCAGAAATTATTGTTTTGGAAGTCTGTAGAAGCGACGTTAGACAGTTTAAGCTATCGTAGCTATGAAAGGCAAAAAAAGCATACATTAGAAAACATTTAAAATTTTTGATAAAAGCATTAATATATAGATTACTAGTCGACCCGTGCAGAATTCCGCATTGATATCTATCGAAAAATACTCATCCACTAAAGGACCTCTTCTTAGTTGAATTTAAATATTAAATTTAAAAGAAGCTGCCGCTTCTTTTAAGGTATTTGTCGTCATTAGCTGGTACGATAAGCTTTAAAATCATGAAATTTGATAAACGAAGAACCCGCGAACTGACAGAAAAACAAGCTCGAGAAATAATATATTAGATGTATAAGCCTCGCCAGTTTGTATTCAGATAATGTTCATTAAAATATTATGACGACGGCGATGTAGTTATTAACACATACTCGTATATTACAACAGTAATATTTTTATGAAATATTGCTGCAAAAATAATGTCATACTGCAAAACCAAGCCGCACGTATCAAATGTCAGTCAGATCTTTTGCAGAAATAATCTGCAAGTAGAATGACGTTAAAAAAGTTGAATTTGTAACAGCTTCATAGCGCGTAACATCGCACGGCTTCTAAAAATCACTCAAATCGTGGAGAGTATGTAACTTTATCTCTCTTCAAAGTTAATATCTCTATTCAAAGTGAAATCTAGCATCTCGTAGCCTACCCGTTACAAAACGTAGCTGTTGCCCAGGAAAGTGATGTTTTTGAAAAATCGCACTCCTGGTCAGTCGTATGTGTCGTTGCATCAACACAATTTTGCTACAGTAAACATTTAAATCGTGTATTGTCATAACGAGTACTTGGACGCTGGAATTCGCAGACGGCGCGTCTTTCTCTAACGTTATAAGGTAAATAACGTTAACCAAACTAAGGCGACTAATTGACCATGTTACACTTTGGTATATAATTTTTTGATTTAAATTAGTTTCCGACATATTTGTGGATACTAACTAATTTATACCAATTTTTAATAGTTTTTTTCTGACCAACTTAACAGGATCACATGAGGATTTAATTTTAAGTATTACATAAAATGTTTAAAATGTCCAGATTAGAAAGTCTGTTTGAGAAGCGTAAATTTATACCGGAGTGCATGATCGTCAAGTTTAGATGTCTGAATTGTTAACGGCGTCGTTAATAGTCCTATAAATAATACTCTAACGCTCCGTTAGCCCCATAAATAGGTACTTTCTATTTTTAATGTTTTCTCTGTCAAAATGCTTGTTTGAGCTCCTCCTGAGCTACCAGATACTAGAGCGTTGACTAAAAAAGTTTATAAGAACTATTAACTGCTCTAAACTTTTCTTTAAAACAAATCGCACAAAGCGCTAGTTATTCACTGTGACTTGTTTTTCTCATTTTACTTAATTTTGCTCACTCCACAACGTGGTGTCCGCTTTAATATATGTATAAACTACAAGTTTGTATAATTATGTTAATATACTTAAGGATCTCTCTCGGACTCTCATTTTCTTAGCTACAGAACCAAAAAGTTCTCTTAGGTATAAAGTCATAGGCGCCTAATGGCTTTCTTAGCAAACATTTATAAATACTTGGTTGGTATGCTTTTTCAGTTTCAGTACTATGACTGCATCATATATATCATGAAAAGAAATAAACACTAATATTGTAATCCTAAAATAAACGCAGTAGCTACAGTAGTAGTCTACTATTTATCGGAGCTCCCTCGAGAAGTTAACCAGAAACTCAATTACTAGTAACGGGACATCCCACCTCAGTCCTCGCGATAACAACGCACGTACATCTCGTTTCCTTATCGGGCACGGATGTAGACGTCTATACAGGACCGGCCGGACAGGCCACTGACTCCTGGCTTAGTGTAAGCGTCTTCCTGACATACTAGGTATAGAACACTGTAGTACGTTTGAACAAATCGTTTAAATGATCAGATACGACGTTTGATCAACTAGGAAGAGAGTAGAAATGATCAATAATCAATAACCCTCATCTTACAGCAATGTTGTAGTAAGAGTGTGTAGTTCGGTAACATCCTCAACGTTACCTGTAATCCAGCCTCTGCCGCCAAATAGTTTTAATTAAAAGATAAATTACTAGACTAACGTTGATTAACGGCTACTATCTTTTCTAAAGATGGTGGACAAACATAATGCTGTTTAAGATTTATACTTCTAAATAAAGTGTGACGTAAAAATAATCCAAGATAATGTTATTTTTTGAATTATTGTTAACACTAGTACCATATTTGCTAGGCTTTCTACCATTAGAACAAACCCCTTTGGATGTCAACAGCAGTCATCTTGTAGGAGACCTACCTACGGTGGACCTGACCTGTACGTGGCCGCCATTTATAGCTTGGTACGATAAACATATGAACTATTACAATACGCACCATGCCGTATAATTAGGCAATTAGTATTCTACGAATGTAGATTTTTGCGTAATTTCCTGCCACTTTCAACATCCTTATAAAAATTGTCATCAGCGTATAAGACATAGATACAAATTAGAATACAACTCAAAGTTTTCTTCAATAGAATAATTCGTAAACCTGTATTTGTTTACGTTGACTAAAAATGTAATACAGATAAAGCAAGAATGTAAACGAGAAGACCACATTTTCAGCTGGTTTCGAAGATAGGTATGTCGTCGCAAATTTTACGTTATTCATTTAAATAAAAACAACAGACGGTGAGTTGCACGCATTAATATTAAACTCAGAATTTCAGACGACTGTACATTGGCAGTTTTGTCACGACATATTAATTGTCTTTCAAAATTTGTTTTGAAGCCATAAGATAACCTTTATATCGGTCTTATATTTTGAAGTAACTTTTAGATATCACTTGTGTAAATACTACTATAAGAATAATTTATTTAAGCTGAATAAATTATTATTTGACTTATCTATTAAGTATGAGAGGCTTTTAGAACAAGTTTTTTGTTCTTATACCAAATATCGAAATTTTTCGATTCAATTTAAATTAAATTAATTTAAACATGATTAATTGTCAACGAATACAATCTTAGTAAGATACAATGCACACATAAATAACTTAAGAATTTATTTCTCGTCTGCTTGCTTCCCATAAGGCAAAGGCGTGCGTATAAATTTTCATTAAGCTGAAATGTTCCTCGTTAAATTATGACTCACGTCAAACAAAACAAGACTTGAAAATTTTACAATTACGCATTTATTACCTGCTTTAGAAAAAGCCTTAGGTAAGTGCCATCTGCAATTTGAAGCAGAGTAGAATATATTCATGTTAATTTTTTACGTAGTGATTTACTTTACTTCTCAAAATATAGTTAAAACTACCCATTTTTTATTAGTAATCATATTATATCGCGTTTATATTTTATAAATCACAGCTCGAATACAATCAAGCAATCCTTTAAGCCTTAAAAACATGTCGGCAAATCCTCACTTGGTTTTAAATAGTTTTAATACATACAAACGTCTAGACAGACGTATAAAACATGTTCCTATGTATTAGCCAGCAACAGTGTAAAATAAAATTTGAATTACAGTCGTTTTCACGGTATTAATATGAACGATACATGTCTTTACACAAATTTTGCCGGCCGCCGCTCGAGTTTGTCTCAGATAACGGTTGCTGCGAGATATGGGCACAACACACAAAGTGTAAGGCAGCAAGCTTTTAGGTTTTTTTTTTAAATTATCGTTATAAACAACAGTAGCATTTCAAATATTGAAACATTCGTAAGAAATTAATAACTAAATAATTAAAAATGGCCATCCCCGATCGCGCCCAGCCTCGCACTCACACACAGAATGCAATAGCAGAGGGTCTACCTATAATCGTAAACCGGCCCAAATGTAATACAAACGATATTACGATAGGCTGTAATTGATAAAGGGAGATATCACATCAATGATTAAATATGTACATTCAATGGCTCTGCTTATATTTGTTATATTACTTTGAAACAAGCAGGAATTTTACCTTAGTACCGTAGTAGAGATACGTATTACCATGACAACAGGAAGCTTCCCATCGTGCTTCCGCTTGGAGACATAGGGCAAGGCCCTCGATTCTGTTATTTCAATAATGTGACATTATTGAAATAACGGTACATTAGTGACAAATCGACAAGAATTGTCGAATACGACCACAATTGATTACAAAATCAAGACTTCAAATCTTCAGTTCACTACCAAGATGATGACCCTCGTTAGCCAATTATTACATTATACTGTTTTCATACCAGGCGCGGGTGACTTTTCTATACTTTTATTATTTTTTAATGGAATTATTCGTTATACAAAGCACGTAACATAATTATGGCATTATAATACCGGGGACCGAATGATGTGGACCGCGGAGACTGCTGCTTATGTAGCAGCCATACGATTGAAATTCAAAAGGAATATATAAATAATGTCAGTGCAAGGGGTATCAATGACAATGGCCAATTTTTTAATTTTATTATTATAAATTGACTTAACAATTTCTCTATGATTTTTTTTAAGTAAGAAGGAGGCAAGCGAGCAAGCGGTTCACCTGAAGTTGAGTGACCGCTACCCACAGCATCCGCAACAAGCAAATGGGTTGCAGATGCGTTGCCTACCTTTAATGGACAGAGGAGGGGATAAAAAGGAAAAAGGATATTTCCTTCTCCTATCCCTCCCCTCCTCGTCCAATCCTCTTCTCCTTCTCATCTTATCCGTATTAGGAAAAGATGGGAAAGGGAAGAGGACTAAAATATAGGCTCCGGCACCTCAATCAACAAACGAAACGCAAAAAGACTTCTACTTCACGTCTGTCTTCTGTGAGGTCGTGGTATTTCACCGGACGAGCCGGCCCATTCGTGTAACAGATGTTGTTGTTGCTGACTCTACAACTTATGGCTTTACGCTTACGCTTTACTTCAAGCTAAATATGTGTATATTGATACACATCTTTAGCTTGATCCACTAGATATTAAGCAATGCTTGGATAATCGTATATACAGATTACGTTGTCGTTTTAAATAAAGAAAACAATAACGTTAAAACCAACGAAGTTGCGCCAGCAAGATGAGAGCGAACACACAAGCCTACGTGCTTCGAATTTCGACTTGCGATGCGATTATATTCGCTTGTAGCATATTTTACAAAAACTGCTGCTTACTTTTACATCAAACATTTTAAAAATAACTTAATGGTTTAAATATTAATATATATAATTATGTACAAAGTGCTCGCCTTTATATTCCAAGGATCTTTGGCTATGTATCAATTACACCTTTCAGTCGGACACGATGGCCAGTACGACGGCGCGGGGACAAGCGTGTAACCACAATGTTTTAATAATACATTAGTTCTCGATGCTAAAACACTACACGTAATTGTGGCATAACGTATTTTGCATACATTGCGAGCGAAGGAATCGAAAGCGCCGGTACTTTAACTTTAACAACGCCAATGCATTAACACATTCATGAAAGTATCCGTTACTCGGCAACCTAATAGCTGCGTTTCCTAACCAAACAAATGTTTCTACGGGAAGTCAACATTAGCGGGCAACACTGCACGTGCGCTCGTGAAGTGAACGCAGAGTTCTAGCGCTTGGAATGTTTTTAAGTAGACATTATAGCACTTTGTAAAATACCCTACAATTATTTTGAAAATTGAGTTAGCAGCGCATAAATCAATTTTTAGATTTCGAAGTGATGAGGAGACGCGAAGGTATTTTTGAATCTCGAGCTTGCAGGCGAACGTTTGTTCAATAATTTTAAAGTTAATTACTTTGTACGTGCGCCAACTTTCCCCCACCACTTTTCGCTCAAGTTATTTACCGGTCACCTCACCATACCTACAGGTGACAGACTGACGTTCTCATATAGGTACGTACGCTATGCCATGCAAGGTTGCGCACGATCAATTTACTTTGAAAGTTATTAACCATCGTGTACACTACGCGTTTTGACGCCTCGATGTTGGGATATTTTTAACCGTAGACATACACCGCAAGGGGACTCGGACTGAAGCGAATGACACACGTTTATTGCCGTATCTTCGTCGGCCTGATCAATGATGAAAGCGAGCTCGTTGTGTTCGTTAAACACATATTGTTTTAATGACGACAGACATGTTTAAAAAAGGACGTCTCTGTAAATTTATAATTATACAGCGCAAAATGTTTGAGTATAAAAAATAACACTTAAAACATGTCGACACAGCCAGTGCATTACAAAAAAGAAAAAAATAATATTACCAATAATACATGGTCATAATTTCGTGATTTATTCGAGTTGTTATTGTACTGTACCCAACTGTTTAAATATAGAATTAAGATTAAGTTCTATATGTACTCAAAGATAAAATTCTTTTGTCACCAGAAATAAATATTTATTTGTGAAAGTTTAAGACCAAAATCTATAATAAAGAAAACTTTATAATGGGTAGTTTTTTTGTAATCTACCCAAACTTACTTTGTTATATTAGTAGTATTATATTGGGTTTACTTACCCGACATCAAGCATCTTACTCTACAATGAACCATGAGGTTGTGACTTATTTTTCAATAGCTTACTTTACCTTCTTTTATTTGTTTATGTACTATCCTAATGAGGCAGCCAGAAAAAGAGACAATTCTACTCAACTTAAATCGAATTCTTCTTTACCATCAGAACCATAAACTGGAAAATATTGTAATAGAAGGAATATTAAACTAACACTAAATAATTGATAAATTTAAAATAACTAAATTTACAAAGATTTATTCATTAATTTCTATGCAAAAGTCGTGCTGCTTCATAGTATCGAATCATCCAACACATTTATTATTCATAACATAACATGGTAATCAACTTCAAAAACTCAATATCATAATTTTCCCCAGAATGATGGCATGCTTAAATCAGTCAACATTGCACTATCGATCCATTGATTTCACTTGATATCCAAAGATAATGAATTGCAATCCAGGTCGACGGTTCATTTAACTTTCCACATACACTAGGTGTGTAAGTTCACACGCGCATTTTTCTTATCCAAGGCATTGTTTTATGACACGTTAACTTTAGAATTACGTTTCAACATGTAATCTTAGTATTTCCTTCTTTATTAAGCATTCAATACATATAAACATTCATAACAGATGTAAAGGTACTGTCATCATTATTATTATATCTTTTCTACTGTGGTTTACCAAAAATACTAGACCTCTCTGAAAGACGATTACATTCATGACGATTCATAGTTACTTTTGCAATATTTTTGCTATAAGGAAGCGGCAAACGAGCAATGGTTCATCTTGTGTTGTGGTCATTGCGTCCACAACACAAGAAATGTAGCAAAGGACTATAATATTGTCATAAAGACACAATGTCATAACCTTTTTGGAATTGCAACCGGCGTAGTACGGAACGGATTAATATGAGGTCACTTCTCTTTCGAGTAGCTACCTCATATTACTGCTATCTCTTTCACATACGTCATTGATTCTACGAACTATGATACTATGATATCCCTTGCTGTTTAACTGACTTCTTTACCTAACTTATCCTTTGAGTTACACTGGTTAATTTTGTTCTAAAATTATCCATTGTAACTCAAAGGATATGTTAGGTAATGTAATAGATCGAAAATACCACTCTATCCCACAAAAATACTTAAGATTTTTAAAATCGATTCACTAGCCTAACTGGTGATAAATGTTATAAAAGTTACTTGGATTTGTATTGACCTCGGATTTAAAACTGAGTTTGAATGACTTCATTAGAAGGTAAAATATTTTTTAAATAAGTATTGTTTTAAAAAGTTTTTCTTTAAACCTTGAGACTATTGTTGTACAGAATTGAACGTTCCTCTCTCGACATCTATTTATCCCAGTTGAATGTACAACAGCAGTGGGCGTTTTATCCTCGTGTAGGCAAAACCGGATCTGATGCTAATGGAACGAGTTCATTCAGTTACGTCTCTAGAGATGATGCATAGTAATGATCCCAGAATTATTGCCGGTATTAATTAACAAAATGGTCACATGATAATGACAAAAAAATACTTTATTTAGTGTTTCTATTTTAAGATTTTTTTCACGAACACTCTTTTTTTGTCCGGGATTAGTTTTATTTAAATCTAATACTGCTTTTATTAGTAAATTAATCTTCTTTTAATCGCTTAGTTATTACAAGTACTTATTAATTAATCTTTAAACATGTTATAAACAAATAGTTTCCTATGAAATTTAACTTCTTTACAACTTGTAACGCTGGAGATATGACACAAAAGGTCATACAATCGTTGGGATATCGATCATATTGGTGACATACAAAAAAGGCGATATCGAGCCGAGCGAAATTGAAATCGGTTATCTCTGCCTACGCAATTTCTTTACCTTTGCCTTTATTAAAAAAAATAAGCGCATTAAAACTTTTGTAACATATTATCTAAGCTCTGTGGCAAAATGGAAGACTTCAACTTTGTCTACATAAATCTTTTTGAAATGAAATAAATTAGAAACTATCTACAAACTGTCGCACACAACGTTTTAGTTTTCATTTGAACGCGACACATTCGGACTAGATTTATTAAAAACCTAAGCTGTTAGAGTTGGTTAATCTCGAATGCACCACAATGCATGAGGCGTCTGCGCTACATTATTCATGTAGATTGGCGCGAAGGCAGACCGTGTGCGTTTTTATATGTACTCCGTCACCTTGCTATTTTCCTACTTTGAGTAATGAAGTACCATCGCCTATGGAATTAAAATTAAACTCGCAATTCTTCTTATCAGTGTTATAAATAAGTTCTTTACACCCTAATACTATCGTCAGACAATAAATCAAATTCCAGTAGGCAGTACAGATTATTTGAATTACGATGAAGCTTGGCCAACGACGTTTTTATTTTATGGAAAAAGGTGACAAACGAGCAAGCGGGTCACCTGATGTTAAGTGACCGCTACCCATAGGTATCCCCAACAATTAATGAGTTGCAGATGCGTTGCCTACCTTTAATGGAAGAGTTGGGGATAGACAGGAAAAAGGATATTTCCTATTCCTATTCATCCCGTCCCCATCCAATCCTTTTCTCCTTCCCATCCTTTCTTTATTAGGAAAGGATAGGAACGGAAAGAGGACTAAAATTGGGCCTCCGGCACCTCACTCATCAAACGAAACGCAGAAGCAGATTTCTACTTCACGGTCGAGCCGGCTCATTCGTGCAACAGATGTTGTTGCGGGCTCTACCACTGTCAAAGTTTTAACCTACCAAAATAATAATACATTATATATAGTACACATCTTAACAAGAACTAATTGAACAAATACGGGTTATTTGTTGCCTTTAAATCTGGAAATTAAAAGGCAATTCTTACCTTATGGTTATTTTGGAATTGTTTATTTCAGTTATGGAGATCATATTATTTACATAGTTTCGCATGTGAATAATATTATCGTAGCAACTTATTCTTTCCCATAAATCTTATACTTTGATATAACTTTAACTACTACTTACAACACGCAATTCAAATTGTTAACGCACGTCGGCATTTTCTGTCCAGGTACATGTCGCCGTGCCACACGCTCGCAACATGCTGACGACTGTGCTACATTAAAAAAGATAACAAATTGCCATTGTTCTTTTTTATTTAAACTTATTGTTATTTATAAATTTCTAGGTATAACAAAGCTTGCTTGCTACGATCATTGCTATGATTTACTTTTACTAAGTGCTATGCACATGTCGTATTAGAATAGATCTAAGTTAGACTTAATAATAGGATAGCATTATAATTTATTTATTTATAATTATAGTAGCAGAAAGGAGTTTATATCAAATTGAAGTTTGTTTATCTAAAGTTTAATACGAAAATATCCAAAAATTTTAAAAATATATGAGTTGTCTGTGTTTCAAAATGTATAATTACAACTTCATGTTCAGTTTTTCAATGTCACCAGTTTTCAATTAGTTAACAAGTCCATTCAGACAATCGGCATATGGGTCTGTACTTTTTAACTTCTCATAACATTTTCTCCAGCGCCCTCCATACTTCGAAAGGAAGTCGTAAGGTTAACTTAAGACGTGCAAGCGAGTAACACAAATATAATTGTTTAACTTGTGCAAACACTCTTTGTCTCGCTCCGTATCAGTTATCACAAACACGCATAATATAATTAACGACTAATTACAGATAACGTCACCCGTGAACCTTTTTTAAATTGAGGTTAAACTAATTGTCGCTCGTTTTGTATATACGATCCCTGCATTAGCAATACCTACATTATTCAGGGTAACGTGACACTGCTGTACTAGCGGTTAGGGTGCTCTGCTCGTTAAGGAAAGGTTTCAAGGTGCGAATCCTACCCGATAATAAAACAGATGTTTTTCCAAAAAAAAATAATTGTTTCTTTTCGAATCTGATTTTCTTGTTCATCTTCGAATTTGTTCATTTGTTCAGTGTCACCATATGACACATTTGAAGCTATGAACGATGAAAAGCAGTAAGGATAAAAAGACGTGTGAGCGAATATCTGTTAGTAATAAGTACGACTTAGCGTATTTAACGTTTTTCTAAAGAAGAATAAACTCACTTGCGTAACAATTTGTGGTGTTTCCTAAAAATAAATACTTTTAAATTCTCGTTTATAAATAGAAGAGAGGAACGCTAATTATGTGACAAGCTGTAGCCCATCGGCTCCGAAACATTTGGAAATGTCCAACAGTTAGGGAACGTCAACGAAAGGCAATTCTTTGTCGACAGACAGACATCTATAAGCGTTTATTTTTACTTTTTTAAATGTTAATTCAGTCGAAATCTAGTTTTAAATTTAGTCGTGTACTAATATTGCATATTAATAAGGATTACTTAAAATTGATAGTTTCAAAGCCTTAGAAAACAAATACTCAGACTGATATAAAACCATGACGCGACTTGACGGATGAAGTTCTCGAAAATATTCAAAAGCCATGAAAGAAGAATAAAATACAATGGTCCACCTAAAGGCGTGATAATAGTCAAGGAGAAGATTATAGTTATGTTTAAAACGACATAGAGTACGTATTTTATAATGAAGAACGCTATTGTATAGAATTGAAGAAACTATACATCCAATTGAAGGTAAAGATTAATCGTACATTTACATTAACGAACTCAGTATAATATACAATATATAAAATAAAAGTTATACATGTACTTTTTACAAAAACGACACAGAGAAGACGAACAGTATAACAGACTTAGACTGATACTATCATTTAACTCAATAATATATTAATATATTATTGAGTTAAATGATAGTATCAGTCTAAGATTACTTATAAATAAGAATGTGGTACGTGTATGTACGAGTTTGGTATTTGTAATATGGGTACAAGTTAACCGCATATAAAACCGCAATCACTTTATAGCGTAGAGCAATGTTGCAGATAAAATTCAATTAATAATAACAAAATGCTGTACTATTAGTGATACAACTTTATATTACTATTCTATTGTATAATTTTAAGCAAGGAAAGAAGCTGGACGTTTATGGTAAATTATACCGATAGTTGTATCAATATAGACTATTAACAAATTCCTACGCATCACAGAATTTGCGCTAATCATAAGGACGTGATGGTGTGCGTCTCGTTTGCCAAGTAATTTCACTAACTCACCGTTCATATACTCGTCATTTTTACTTCAAAGTTTTATAATTCTACCATATTCTAAGTTGGTGTAAAAGGGGCAAGGCGATCGTGTCTCGTGTACTATCACAATATATTTATTATACGCCACACAAGATGGACTGCATATCAGATGTGGCACATACATGTGCGTACTGTTAAATTATTTATAGTTCAAGAGTTTGTGGGCGAGACGTACACATTCGCCATTTACAGATAATGTGCAACAGGCTGAGGCGCCGAATGCAGTCGCGACTTGTCGTTATATAGATCGAGTCAACGACCCAACACCAAGGATATCGAAATGTATGTATAATATGCAAGCGAGATTTATCACGAAAACGATCGAACTCGTCAATGATACATTGAATGTAAATTAACATGGACATGTTTCACTACGCCCATTGTACTTTCGCACTAGACAGAAATACGACCTCATAGATAGTTATATGCATAAATACTCACGCATTTCACCCTAAGCGATACGCACAGCTTAGACTCACATTTACCGGTCTCTTCAAATCAATCCGCAAATATGTTCTTTAGCTTTACATGACCGTTCTCCAATAAATCGTCAGTCGATACTACACCTTTTTTTGTGATGTTTAAATTAGTTCATATCAGAATATAAATTTACTCAAATTCTCTAATTTCATCTCTATGTAGATATGAGAGATAGATAGAGATTTTATATAGATTTAAATATTTAACAATTAAAATCTTTTGTTTAAACTGTCTGATTTTGGCAAGATAATTATTTACTTAATAGAATTCTTGATTACAAAAATAATTACCCTGCCTTCCTTCTCGCAAGTAGTGACACCGGAAAAATCTAGGATTAAAAAGTTATAACTATAAACCCCGGATTGTTTTGAGTCAATAGGTGTTACTTAATTACTTTGTGTACATTAGTCATGTTATTCAATTTAATATAAGTTCAACTATGACTGCTCTTTAAGTACACAGGTCTAGGAGTATATACCTATATGAGTTTTAATTACAAGTAAATATAGAAATTTATTATCTATTAGTTATCTGCAGGCGTCAATGCGGTCTTGACGTGCATACTAACGACGTCTTTGTGCTCGATAGCGGCGGCAGTAAATCAATACAACTTTAACACTTTAAACGTCTAAACAATATTCCAATTACTATTCACTGCTAATCGATATTGAACCAAATATTCACCTCTGCCTTTCTCCTCAAAGACAGATTCCTCCATATCTCGCGCGGACTCGACCAGCCGGGCTTTGTTTTGTCGGTGGCGCTATCGCCGACGCTGCTGGCGCATCGAGTCAGCTTCGCGTGCGCCGCGCCGTTGCTTACAGGCCTGCTTTCCATTCTGCGCCCATCCGAACACGGCGAATATACAAAAACAAGTTCGGCTTCAGATCACACACTATAAACTTATTCGCACACAAACACAAGTTACAAGTTCGCGAATACAATCACTCGCAATTCACTTAGCGAGTCTCGTTCGTGTTACGTGTACGCACGGTCGTTATACATTTTTTTGTAACCTCCGCTCGGATTTGTTTTCTGCTTTGTCTTTTATTTTACACCGTTACGCTTACTCGTTTTTATTGTGAATCACAAAACTTGCGTAACTATTCAAGGCACGAAAAAATTGCGTATAGACGATGGTACACTAAACTTTGGATGAATAGAAACCGGACAGCCGCTTTAATATGAAGCACACTCGCGTCTGTATCGGTTTGAGGTTAAGTTACCGGTGCCACGGCTGCCGACAGCCGGCTGGCACACAAGCGCCCCGACGACGCGGCCACCGCACGGGGCGGAAACACATCGCCATTTTATTAAACAACTTTACAACACCTGCACGGGGACTTATCTTTCGAAAGCAATGCAAAATTCTATCAAATATCAGAGACACTATCTGTTCTTAGAAAAATACATAGATTTTTAAGCAAAGTTATCGCTACACAATTTTAAAAAAAATTTAAGTTATAAGTCATTCCAAAGCAAAATCCACAGCTGTAAAACGCGTCCACGTTAACTCAGGTATAAGTTAATTATGTCTATAACTTCGTATAGACGCAAAAGGATCCCGGGCCGTCACACTCACACGCCCAGCAGACGCACAAAATCAGGGTCCCATTGTTGAAAATAAAATAACATGTCGATTAATAGGAAGCAATATAAGCCTTAATCCACTCAAAAGAGAGACGAAAATAAGTTATTAGCGATGTGCGTTTACATCGTTGTCTTAAGTTAAATAAATAATGCAAGAGGAGAACGTGCCCTAACCGCTTTTGCTGGTTCGTATAAACTAAAAAATCAGTAATGTGTAACTCCACAGTTAGTCTTGGAATGAGTTGAAATGTATTACACAAATAAATACAAAGTTTGTTTCCTGCGTTATCTGGCAAGCTTTCTCAACGCGTCCACCGCGATAACGACTTAGTGATAACAGAAATTCCTAGAATTCAGTTAACAGAATAATAAGGAGCCTCTCTTGTAAGTAATCGACGGATTATGTTCGTTGTATAGAGTAAAAGGTTTAATTTTCTTTCGAACAAAGAAGACTTAAAAGGATACAGTTACACGGTCATGTATGCATGTAAACATCCTTTCACGTATATAATATTTTATATATGCCTACTTTCGACTCTTGACAATGCAAATAGATGAAATCAAAGAAAAATTACGAATTTCTTTAGAGCCTTTTATTAGCGTTCCGAGAAATTTCAGGTCAGGGCGCGACCGTGAAACAGTTAATGTCTGTTTAGTGAATTCGACACATGCGAGCAGAATGGCCGCCGCTGCACGGGTTATTTTTAACCCTGTGTGACTTGGGGTCAGTCACCCGCAGTCCTCCCCGCGAGGACCAGTCCTATCACAGGAGGAACTCGTGTGGGAATGCACCAGCCGAGTCCTTGCGAAGGGAAATAAGAAACGAAGCAAAAACAAAACGTATAGACTACTAATTAATCAAAATCATGTTTGTGGAAAAAATTAGGCATATAAAATATCTTTACAGAATTGATTCGAAAATTGTAAACATACATTAGTGTGCTCTTAGACCAAATGTCATATAATAATATACTTGTATAAAAACTATTACGGCACTTGAAAACATATTCGTCTGTTGTAAGTTTATCAACATGTGTCATTCAATAGAACGAATATAAAATAAATGATGGCTCCATATTTACGTCATTAAATACTGTGCTCTATTGTTTCCAGCCTAAAACAAAAGCGACGTTAGTAAGTGTGGACAGAGAAATGACAGAAAATCTAAGTCGCAGGAGTTTTTAATTATATGTATATTGCTTTATATATGAATGATTTTAATCACGATCAATGTCAAGCTTCAGCAAAATGTTGGGCGCATTAATTAGGCCGCGTAACTGTCGGCCGGTCCTTTTTTAATACGTCACGCGTCGAAATGTAGCCAGGGCCCCGTTACGAAAGTAAACATTTCAAAAAACTTTACATATTTACACGTACATGATATTTCTTTACTCTGTCGTCTATACTAACAGAGATATGTTTAATTAAACAAGGATAGTCGAAAACATACGTTCTTTCCCGGTTTTCTGCTTGCCGACACTTTCTACATTAGCCGAAACAGGGAAGAATACAGTGAAGGCAATCAAGTAAAGTCCTTACAATGGGAGCAATGAGACGCATCGACTACGTTCAGAGAATTAATGTTCTTTAAAACTCTACATTTAAGTCAAATTGGAGTGAATTTTGTTTATAATCGTATAGATAAATGGTTTAGTATATTACTGCGTAAAATAAAACGTACACAAGTGTTATAAACAAGAATCCAATCGTTAGTACAAGAGGGTTGCACTAAAATAACGAAACTTTCCTTTGGGGTGCGTTAACGGAGCGATTGGGGGAACAGTGAGAGGGGTGCGGGACTCACCGTGGCGGTGTCGGTGAGGGTGGCGGTGGCCGCGGTGGGCCCATTGCTCGTAGTCGCAATCGTATTGAGGGAGGTCGCGCTCGCCACCTGATTATTGGAGCTCTGTTCGATGATGCGCTGCCGTAGGGCGAGCCGTTCGAGGCTGGCGAGGCGGTGCGAGCCGCCGGCGCCCTCCCTGTCGCGCTCGCGCAGACCGGTGGCGCTGAGCGTGCTGCCGGCGCTGAAGGAGCCGCTATACTTGGGCAGCGTGGGCGGCGGCACCGGCCTGGCCGAGCCCCCGCGCCCGAGCAGCGAGCCGCTGGACGTGTACGCGTAGCCGCCGGGGGTGCCGAGTGTGGCTGTGCGCGGTGCGGCTGCGAGTACGTTGAGCGCTCCGGCGGTACCGTTGACGGCGCCGCCGTTCATCGTCGTCGTGGTGCCGTTCATCTCCCTCGGATGTTTACCGTCATGCGAGTCGTTTAGCGCGAGCATACACTGTCACCGCGAACGACGTGAGTCGCGAGTACGTTCGCCGAAGTACGTTCGCGTCGGCCGCCTGTCGGACACGGTTTGACAGCTCGACGCGGCGCGAGGCGCGCGGGGGAGGGCGTCCGCCCCTCGCGCACCGCTCCGCCGTGTCTCAGTACAGGACTATTGCCACACGGCGGCCCGTCCCGACTCGAGGGTTGAAAATGCATTGTTCCTAATTCTCTGTCAAGGTCAACACGAAAACTCATGCATTTCAGCCATTTCCATACTTGGATACTCAAGACACCGAGAAACACTTAAAATTGGGTCAATATATAAAAATACATAAAAGTGATTTATACTAATAATAATCCGCAATTTGATAGATCAAATAAAACTAAAGAAAACAATTTGATTAAATTATTGGCAATGTAAGATGTCCAACAACGGCATTTGTGGTTAAGGAATCTGCGGGATTGGTTTGATAGAGGTGCCATCTAGTTCCTTAGAGCCTTCAAAAATCAAATTACACAAACATGATCATGTTTAGTGATAGGAATAAAACTGAAACCATCAAGTAAGACATACTAAAAACAAGTAAGGATGGTAAATGTAACGAGTCATTTGATACGACGACAAAAGCAACATTCGTATAGAACTATAAACGTAGAAATTTTCTTTTAAAAACAGATTTGCCTCTCTGTGAGTTCATTAATAGAAACTTAAGTAAAACAAACCCTAAGCAACGCCGCTCTGATTGCAGGGGTTTGAATGGGAGTAGGTACTTGAGCCGTTGAGCGTCATCAAACGCATTATTAAAGACCCCTCAGAGTAAAGAGTCCAACGTTTTAACTGGTCATTATAACCTTACGTTATAAACAAATACCTAATACATTAAGACTAAAAATTCCAATAAACACCAATGTATATTTAAAATCTGTTGGGGATTTTAATCTAGATCTTATCATAATGTTACGAGTGTTTCAACTGTTTGAATCAGCATTATCATTAGGTGAAAGAAGGAAATGACGTTTTTGGTTCATTGGCCCGCCGCGGCCAAGACGCGAACTAAGCCTCAGTACGGAGTTATTAGCGGAAGTACTTTAAGTCGTAGAGAATAGACGTCCGCAATCATGCATGCACAAAATTGTACACTTTGATCACTCATTATAAATATATTATTCATACGTATTGACGTTATTGAAAGAAAAATTGCAACGACATGACAGTTTATTCTAGCAATAAATTGTAATATTTAATTGATTAAACTTACTATTAAAATGGTGTGTAAGAGATAATTTTGAACTGAAATTATAGAATTTTGTAGATAGATCTAGCTTCTATGGCAAATTTTGAAGTCAATTTGATAATATATATTTTTTTTTGTTTTTACTTAAACTTAACTATAACAAGTGGGTCTAGGGTC
>DWTW01000309.1:0-17561 GCA_018246275.1 Papilio slateri
CCCCCCCCCCCCCCCCCCCCCCTTTTTTTTTCACCCCCAAGCCGGCATAGGCCTTGGTCAGGTGTCTCGTGGGCTTGGTGATGTGTATAAGTCACAGCCAAAGGGAATTTAATCCTTTAATCGCCCCCCCCCCCCTTGATCATAAGTCAATGAGGCGTTGAACTATGTATATTGATAAAAATAATAACATTTCATGTTTATTCTACACTCTTTTTAAATTGGCTTTTTTTTAATAAAAAATTCTTCAACAAAAACATTGACATCGGGTATTTATCATAGATAGAGATATTTATCAGAGAGAGCCTCTGAGAGACGCCACTACGGCCCTTTAGTGGTTCCGATTAAATTCCTATTAATATATTTTTATCAGATTCTACGCACAACAAAACTCCTCTTTAAAGTTGATTCCGGTTTCATCCTATTGGTTTTAAAAAAAGTTAAGTTTTGTTATCCGCTGTTTACCGAAAACATTAGGTCCAAAATGTAACAAAAGATGGAACCTACTGTCCTTCACAGAACCATACCGACTGAGACCGACATTTTTTTAACTTAAAATAAAAACCATCTCATAAACTTTGCCTCGGCTGGGTGTCGAATCGTAAATCCGCAGTCCAATAACTTCATACTCTATTCATCAATATAAGATCGACATATTTGTTTTCAAACGGAAATAAACAATTAAGTATAAAACAGTTTCATTTTCTGAGGCTCGTTTATTCGACATTAACGGCCAGGGGAAATGGTTCACGCTCGACATCGTGACCTATATTTCGTAATAGCGGAAGCCGAGCCCACCCACGAGATGTGCTGACCACGGCAGAGCCACAACACTAGTATATTGAGTAGAATCAATATTAACATCGAAGGATCAAACACCTATGTAGTACATGAATTATGTTTTGTAATATATTATATTCTATTTTGAAAATTATAATTAGACAATAATATTCACAAAGAAAAAGTTGACGTCTTTCCAATGCTTTTAATTACTAAATTTATAGTACAATATGTGCATATGGCATATATTGTTTCTAAGAGATGCTATGTACAAAGTATTATCAGCGAGGTCTTATTGGATATATGATTACGACGCTACGCGAAATATTCGCACAAATCAGCAATGTACATTGAAATTGGCTTGATAAAAATAAAATCAACTTAAAAACTTAATCTGTGAACGAAATGTGAGGTTAAAGTCAGAACATTTATTGCTATTTTGCCCTTTCTTGGTTCCATTTACTCCTTGTTCGCATGCGATCCGTGAACTATACTGTAAAAGGTTATTTCTATAGGCTAGATTAAATTAAATATACAAAAGTGTTATCGCTTACAATGTTTTACCACACTATACCCATTATTTTTCAATCTTTTTTATCGATGAAACTAAAATTTGCTGTCACAATAATAACAAGGAAATTTGGTGATAATAATCTAGATTAAAGAGCAAAATTTTAATAATCTACGTTTCTTTTTTTCTCCCTAAACCCTTTATGTCTCCTTAAACAAAATAGTAGAGAAACGATGATCCGTCTCTTATCCCGTAACGCGACGGCTTGTCGTCGTGTAATTTAGCAGAATAGTCAATCAATTGCAATGTCGTACTCAACTTCGCTGTGTAAAACCGAAGGTTCCAGAGAAGAGCAGCGCGGTGCATCCTTCTCTGCCAGTCTCTGCGCCAGTCGAACTGTCGAACGTTTTGTAATAGTCGTGTTATATAATAAAAAAATATGGTAGAAGTAGAAAAACGAGCAAGTGTGCTACCTGAATCGGCTATCAACAAAAAAAAGGCAGATTTTATATCTGTACATCTACTTTACGACGATACTGTGTGAGGTCGTTGTGTTTCACTAGACACACAGTACAGTGGTTAAGCGGGTTCACAAAGCATATAACATTGTTGCAATATTAACGGACTTCAAAAAAAAGGTTCTCGATTCGATTGTATTATTTTTGATTACCTCGGAACAACATTTATGAATTAAGTTTGAAAATTCTTTTTGCAATCAATAGTTTTTGTTTTTACATTGGTTCCATTTACATTTTTAACTTATCCACCATTTTCGCGAATTGAAATCATTTAATTATTTTTGACACCCAATATATGATTGTTCGCAGGTTCCTCGCGAGAGTTTCAAGCACATAGTTGCGGCGTGCGAGTGCCCGCTGTACTGGAAGATGCCGCTGTTCCTGACCACGCAGCAGAGCCTGCACGCGCCCGTCGACGGACACAAGTTCATCGACTTTTGGAGAGAGTGAGTTGCACCACTTTTATATGGAATAAAGCACCAAGCATGCAAACAGTTCACCTGACATTAAGTGACTGTTGTTGTATTCCAACAACATTCAACTTTTCTAACTCACCGGATGCTTTACCTGGAATGTTGCTTATTATTACTAGATAATATCATAAATATATAATAATGTAATATATCAGTCTTTCTCAAAGTGGGCGATAACGCCCCCTTGGGGGCGTTTGAAGCCTAGAGGGAGGCGTTAAGGGGCCCAGAAAAAATGTGGGGCGTTGATGTGGGTTAGGTTATAAACATCAAAACCGACTAATATTACTAAATTAATTAAAGTAATGAAATTGTGTTTTTAAGGTTTAGGGGTGTATAAAAAATGGGGGCGCTGAAAAATAATTGATTTTCGAAGGGGGCGGTAAAAGAAATAAGGTTGATAATCAGTGTAATATATCATTAGGATATAATAATCATTAGGGTGCTTTTCCACTGAGATGTGCTATGCTACGATGCTATGGATGCGTTTGGTGTCCACCAATCATAATCATTGGCCCACATACTAATAATTCCACTGGTGGAAACGGGTTCAAATAAGCTATATTTTTATATGGAAAGATGCGTGATACGGATGGTCGCGAGTGGTGTAGATGTGTGCAGAGACAACATCTCACCGCGCCGCCGCTCCACGTGTCTTCTTTAATGTCGATGCATCGCATACCACGGGCAGTGCAGCTTCATAGCACATCCTACTCGCTCCGCTACAAAGAGTAGTATAAGTGGATATGGCCATATAATTTCATAGGTTAGCTTTCACATCCTCGCAGCATAGCTGCATAGCACATCTCTGATGGAAAACCAACCTTAGACATTAATTCTTAGCCCCTTCAACATGCCTATGCTCGGTAATGATTCCTGTATATTCCAGAATGACGTCCCAGTGCCACGACATGGCGTCCCGGTTCGTGTACATCCTCACCCGGGGGAAGGGCAACTCGTTGGCGCCCGAGGACTTTGTGCCCCTCGTGCAGGATGTTGTCGACACACATCCCGGTCTCTCTTTCCTAAAAGAAGCCACCGAATTCCACTCCAGATACGTGCACACGGTAAGAATATTCGATTTAGAAAATAGCAACACTCAATCATTATTATCCCTTATTCTCTATCCACAACAAAAAAAAAAGTTTTTTCAACTATATTAATAGTGTCTAAGATTAAATTTCATATTCTTGGAAAACAAATATTCTTCAATTTTTTTTATATTGAGCTGGAATGCTCGATTACTAGTAATTACGACCTTGGATGGCTTCCAATGCCCTTCGAAACTACACGAAAATGAGATTATGTAAGGTGTTCTTTTATTCTTATATGCCGTAAATAAATTCAAACTACATAGTAAACTGGCAAACTGTTTTCTTGCTGTTTTCAGGTAATTGCGCGAATATTTTACTGCGTAAATCGATCATGGTCCGGTAGAATATCGATACCAGAGCTGAGGAGGTCGAATCTCCTGCAGGTGATACAGCTGCTAGAAGATGAAGAGGACATCAATCAAGTTACACAATATTTTAGGTGATTTAATTATCTATCCTCTTATGTATCCCACAGCAACAATATATAGCCCACAGGACTTATAGATATGCTAAGTAATATTGTCGTGAACGTCCCAGTACGGATCTTGAGTTGAAATTCTATATCATATTAAGTGTAAATGAAATGATTAGATTTTTGTACATTTAATGGATACCCTTACAATGATATAGGGTATTGATTGATTGCTTTAAATTATAACCGTTTATAAAACTCCGTAAAACTAGGATAGTCAATAATGATTCGCATCCAACTAGTGGTTGCGAATTGGCCTCGGGTCCCTTTATCAAATTACATTCCGAACGCTTGGCAACTAAAGTGTCAATATGTTAAATTATTAATTTATTTTATTACAATTCCAGTTACGAGCACTTCTACGTGATCTACTGCAAGTTCTGGGAGCTGGACCGGGACCATGACCTCTTCATAGACAAGCACGACCTCGCGAGACACAACGACCATGGTGAGATATCCCTCACTTATACACTTACTTATTCTTTTCTCGTATTGTTACTATTCCTCCTAAATTAGGAAGTATTTCTTTTAGAAGACGGCGACAATCGAGCGAGCGGTATATCTGATACTACATGACCACAGTTATCGCAATAAACAAATCGGTTATGTTGCGTTGCCATCCTCTTTGTTTGGAAAGAAGGGGTAGAAGATAATGAATGGGAGAAGAGTAAGGCACAAGAAGGGAACTGTGGCCCCTCAATCATACAGAAGAAACTCAAAAGGAAAAATATATCATCTATTTCAGATGAAATAAAAACACACAAACAGACGGAATAAAGAGATCCTTATTCCGTCTGTTTGTGTCTTTTTTCGGATGAAATGAAACACTCATGCAACAGCTCCCACTGCTATTCCCCATTGTTTTGTCGTAAAACCTACGTACCTGAAGTATATGAAATACAGATTATAATGTACTTCAATGTATGATTACTTTTTTTCTAGCCCTGTCAAGCCGCATGATAGAGCGCGTGCTATCTGGCTGCGTGACGCGCGGCAACCAGAACCGCCTGACCCCTGACGGTGAACCACGCATGTCCTACACCGAGTTCGTGTGGTTCCTGCTCGCTGAAGAGGACAAGACGCATCCCACCGCCATCGAGTACTGGTACAGGTGGGTAGCTACTATAAATACAACTCCTACTCTTTTCTTTCTGGGAATCGAATTCTCATCTAGAATAGTTCTACTATCGCTCTTACTAGACTCTATTAGGAAGTGACCAATAAGAGCAGAAGATGAACGAAAGCGACCACCTGCGTAATACGTACTAAGTTTATCACTTCAAATTAATGAACTGAAGTAATTAAAGGCTATACTTATATCTCCTTATAGAGACTTTATCTCCTGCAGTGACTTAAACTCCGATATATAGTTAATGATTGATTTGAAGGGAATCGAATTCTATCTGGTTTTTACTGAAGTTCCGAAGACTTAAATCTTGTTTATTAACTAGGTGGCGTTTTTCTTAATCAAAAAATGGAAATATTATAACCTAATTTTATATTCATCCTAATGGCAAGACCATTAGGATTAATACCAGGCAATAATAATGCATTTAATCTATAAATGTAATGGAATCGTTTAGCGTAATTTAAATAAAAAAAAATATAAGACAAAGGCGTCTTAAAAATAGAGAAAATTATGTTGTATTGATACAATAAAAGCATAATAACCATGCAGTCATGGTGACCTTCAAACACGCATTTAAAATTCAGTGTGTGTTATAGAATCTAGATTGTTGGTTAGTGAAATTTCGTGGCCATAGCATGCGTGATGGCGGTCGGGAAAGTTTTGATACGGGCCGGTCACGTAAGAGGTCATTACCGTACCGTACCGTCAACCCGTCGCATTACGTGCCTTCCTAATGAAACGCTTTTATTTTTAAAGTTACCTACGCTTCACTATTGTTATAAAGAGATAGTTTCGCTTTCGTTTATTTCGTAATAGATTGTTATGGGAATAATTAGGGTAATTTGAATTTGTATAAAGTTAATTTATACAAACGTAATACCTTGACAACTCCTGACTTATATTGAATACATGTTACCTCGCAGGTAAATAGTAAAACCAAATTTTATAGCACCCTCAAACAGTAAACCACCACGTCAAAGTCAATGTGACTTATTGTCCACCTTATGGCCGTGACAGATTTTAGTACAGGTAAAAAAATTTCTTCTTCTCCCACAAATTTATCTTAACGACAACCAAGCCTTACATCAGCAGATATTTGGATACAGTTCTTATTATACGATGAATCGATCAAGATGCCAATAACTCTCCAAAGATTTTAAATTCTAAACTCTAAGGGTGAAGCCAAACGAGCGAAAATTTTTGAGTTGTCAGTCGCGTAATTTCGATGGCATACACTCTGTCCAACAGAAATTCTGTCAGGCTGCCACACGGGCGCATTTTATTCAGTTCCTATCCAACGTTTACAGCGGGTGCTTTTGTCGTGCAATGGAACCATTGAAAATGTTGTGTATTTACTATATATATACACATACATATTTATGTGTATTAAGATTATTTGAAAGAAACTTCAATAATCATTTTTCTGTGTCCAACATTTTGGGAGCAAATAACGTGTCGAATCACGCAATCTGTACCTGACTGACGCTTACGTCGCTCATACAGTACAGTACAGTTTATACAGTAATTAAGTGTTCCTGGCGCCACTTTAAACCAGAAAGTACTACATTAGGTGTGTATATAGGCCAAATCGCCATATTTCTTTATCTAATATTTTCACATTTATTTCCAGATGTATGGACATAGACGGCGACGGTTACATCTCCATGTACGAGCTGGAATACTTCTACGAGGAACAGATGCAGCGCATGGAGGCCATCGGCATAGAAACATTACCGTTCAATGACTGCTTATGTCAGGTATTTGGTCCCCTCGCTCCCTCTACACTTAAAAAGTAAAAGAGAGACTACTTTTACTAATTTCTACTTCGATCAAAAATACACTCGATTAAAGGTAACGGACTTAAAAAGGGCTAGTGAAATAAGAGCACAAATAAAAGTATGGTCTTATTTGACTTTAGTACGGTCCAATCACAGGCAACCAGCGGTACGCACGGATTTGTTTTGACGATTGCAATTTTAACCCTTAAAACTATGAACAAAAAGTTGAATTTTTAAGTGCTCACTGCACACCGTATTAAAATTTCTCTCTCGCTCTCGCCTTTATCGCGGAGCAAAAACAGATCTTAACTTAACTTAATTTATGGGCTAGTGTTGGAGGAAATATTAGCTTACCATACATAGACGTGATATAAGAGTTATTTATTCCGCCATTTCCCGCGATAGCTGAGTTGTCCTAATATGTCTTCCAATCCTGTCCACTTCATTGTTATCTTCCTCGTCTTTCCTATATAAAGCTTACAATAAACGATTTTGTATAAAATCGATACCATCATGCTATTTCAGATGTTAGACATGGTGCATCCGGCGGAAGAGGGCAAGATAACGCTGTCGGACCTCAAGAAGTGCAAGCTGACGCCGATCTTCTTCGACACGTTCTTCAACCTCGAGAAGTACCTGGACCACGAGCAGCGCGACCCCTTCGCCACGCAGCGGGACTCCGATTCAGAGGTCAGTATTTAAGTCCGTCTAGTATGTACGCGCCAACAAAGTCAGTATTCTACTTATGAATTACTAGCAACTCGCCCTAGCTTTGCTCGAGTAGACAAATAAAAAGCCTAGGTTGCTCGCATGTAGAAGAGCTTTCTATTGGTGAAAGAATTTTTAAAATCAGTTCAGTAGTTTTTGAGTTTTTTTCTCTTCTCTTCTTTTCTCTTTATAATATTAGTCTAGAAAAACATCATAAACAAATCCTATATTTTAAGAAGTAACCTTGCGCCGAACCACTTGAGTTTTCTTTCCCTTTTGAAGTAATGAAATAATTTCATACAAGATAATTTAACAAAACTACAAAATTAGAGTCGATAATGAATTTGTTACAAGTACGAAATTCGGCGACTCAATAGCTGTGAAGTACGTCCGCCTCCGCAATATATCAAATCTGTGACAAATGGTGGCCGTCGCAGCTGAAATAGTGACGTCGAACCGGCAGCCGTGAAAGGAACCGAACGTCCCTTTTTTCCGATGTCGCCTTGTCAGGTCTCAGCATGACTAATAGAGTGTCAATATATGTTCCATTTACTTTCCCTTTTAGGGTAACTTTCGATGGTTTTAGAGAGTTGCGATGGGATAATTCGTTACAAAACAAATTATTATTTCTGTCGCTAGTTTTAAACACGTTACTTTTTAGTATTTAAGATACTTGTAAGACAAATGAGTATTATTATTTAATATTGTTCCTTAAATTAAAATACAAAAAATCTATTCGGAACTAATTCAATATTTTAGGAAAGCTTGTTAGATTTGTCATTTCATTAGTTAGTTTACATTAGATTTTTAGTTAAAATCTTTAATAGTGAACTATGTCAAGGTGTAAAGGATGTATGTATCGCCCTTATTTAATTTTGTTTAATTTGTTTTTTTTATACTATTATAGTATTACATTTGTCCCCACTGGATTTTTTATCTGTATTGTTGTATCTATTTATTATCTGTGAACTTTTATGTTATAACGTATACATAGGTAGGTACTTAAGAAATGTAAGACTTAAAACAAGTATTGTAAAGTAGTTGCGACGCAGTTTGCCTTACTTACTTACTCCGTTGGCGCAATGACCCAAAGTGGGTCTTGGCCTCCGACACAAGAGAGCGCCAACGTTGAGACGACTATGAACATTATGGGAGTACCCATAATGTTGGGTTCGCCTACCAGCCTCTCAATTTCTAAGTTCTGTCGGGCTCTCCCACTGCCATCTTCTCACTGGGTTGGGCCCAGAATCTTTTGCAGTCGCAGTTTGCCATTAGTTTGAATTGACGTCGTCGTCGGCTACATTTTAATTTGGTCCTTTAAGCCGGATTTGAACCAGATACTAATGAGTCTACAGTCCAGTCGGCTACATAATGTATTCTAATTATTCGCTAACTTAGCTTGACTCATTTCTGATGAAGAAATTGAGTGCTAAGTTGAATAATACACGAAGTAAAACACGATGAAACATGAGGAATGAATTTTTAATGCGCGCGAGAGCTTTTATTTTCTTGTCTTTGAAAAGAGCTTTAAACGTTAAAAAGTATTTCTCTAACAAAGTAACACGTGTACGATCTCTGCGTAATTCTTTTCAATTTCGTTCCATGCCTCTTTGGCGTGGAGTTGTTTGTCGCTGAGTGTTACTCGGTAGTGTGGTACCGTCTTTTTTAATTGCTTTAAAAAAGTTTAAAATTCGATGCGAACTATATATTAATCTAAGTAGTCTTGATTAAAGTTATGGTAATCGTTCTTGATCAACGGTCCCACGAGTTAACGTAATGCTATATCGTCTAACTTCCACATTTGCACTGTCCACGTATTAAAAACGATGACCCTTGACCACACAAAATATGGTTAGAGTTTAAAATAATTTAAGACTCTCAACCATATTTCACTAATCCCCTTTTTTCTTATGACACCTGCTGTAGGTGGACACTCCATTTCCTGGTTGTCACTTTTTTATAAATGTTTGATAACCGTGGTGTTAACTTGGTTGATCTGGTCTGATTTTTGTCTAACCAAACCAAGCCAATCCGAATCAAGTCAAGCCAAGTCTTTCAAAGTAAGCCATCCAACCATTTAGCTACTAGGTTTAATTGTCGCTCGCCTCTTTCTTATTTCTTAATTAAAAGCTAAGTATAGCAACTTAGAATCTCTCTATATATACCTATGAAAACTTAAGTTGTTAACTTGTTTTGTACACCCGAACTCGTCGTCTCTTATATTTTACTTCACAGAACGAAAGAATAATTTTCGCAAGTTCTGAAAATAAGTACCTCCCGCATTAATAAATCATAAGATCAGTTTTGTCGTACTCGGCAGTTTTATTATAACGCACTACTACTTTTTTGAGGCGAGAAAAACTTGATCATTCGCAAGCGAGAGGGGAGAAAGAATCATAATTCATCATAAAAAGAAAGCATTGATGAAAAGAAACTACGGGCTTAGGGAGTTCAATAAATAGAAAGAAATAACATGATAAATGATAGATATTAAACTACACAAACAATACTGGACAACACGATTATTAAGAAGAAATTTGTTTGATTAATTACATCTAAGAAGCCGTCATAATTGAGCAGTCAAGTGTCCGACTTGCTATACTTACAGTCGAAGCGAAATAGATAGAGTGAAAAAGAGAGAAGTTTGATTTCAGGTCTTTAACAAAAAATTTCGTCATGCCCAGGATATCTTTTTTATCGTAGATGGAAACAAACTTAGTGTCTTCAATGATCACTGCTACCCATCATCATCAAGAATCAGGAAATTACGGATGAGTAGACATTTTCAGAAAGAGTAACTACTCTTTGTGAAAAAGTCAACTCGTTTCGCCGAGGGGGATGAGGCCGGCGCCTTACTCGTTAAACGACGACGATATGAATATTGCTACGATATCGTCGGGCAATCTGATAAATGATGTATTGTCTACACTAACCTTACCAAATGTACATATCTTGAACTAACCTTATGAGTCCGAATATGTAAATTATTTAAAATTTAGTTCATTTTAAGTTTTATAATATAAGTCTGTTTCTAATTAATAATATTATTTGTTTAATGTAAAATGATTTTTTTTCAATTAATATATCAATTATTAAGTAATGCTTTAGACTATCAACATCACGCTACGTCCCTCGAGGAACCAAGCAAATGGAAAATATATATTTATTAGATACATAGATTTATTTCTATCGCTATCATCGCTCATCGCTCATAAATTATTGTTTACTATGATTTACTCTAAAGTCTTTTCAAGCAGGTAATATAATTTCGTTTAAATAAAACGGCGCGACAATTGAAACCGCTCGAATTGAATACGCTAGTTACTCATAATGTCCTAGCACTATGTATAATAAAATTAATCACTTTGACCTTAACATTATGTTACAAACATTTCCAAATGTGTATTTCATGCTGCTCGTATATGTACACTAGCGACAGGTACACTAGTCGCTTTTGAAATATAAGTCTTGATTTACTTTGATACACTTTATATTTCCAGGAAATAATTGTGTTGGCATATTTTGACCATACATATATGTTAGAAGTTTATACTGTTATTATGGGGAATCTATATTAGTCGTTAACAATATATACATCTACTTTATGCCTGTATTGCAAGTTTGCCACCTTCTAGCACGCGCTTCACGTGATGTTAAGTGACGGCTACCCATAGGCATCTGCTACAATCTAATGAGTCGCAGATGCGTTGCCTATCTTCAATGGACAGGGAATAGACAGGAAAAAGGATATTTCCTTCTCCTATTCATACCCTCCCCGTCTAATCCTCTTCCCCTTCCCATCCTATCCTTATGAGGAAAGAATGAGACAGAGAAGAGGACTGAAATTGGGCCTCCGGCACCTCACTCATCAGACGAAACGCAGAAGCGGACTTACATCACGCCTGTCTTCTGTGAGGTTGTGATATTTCACCGGTCGAGCCGGCCCATTCGTGCAAAAGATGTTGTTGTTGCGGGCTCTACCACTGTTAGTTGTAGTTACCAGTGTAAGTTGATTTTCTTATCCATATTGTTATCTGTGACTTAAAGACATTAAAAACGGTGTAACTATTTCTAAGTCTACACCGGTGTTTAAAAACAAACTGGTTCCGTTCGCTTTTGAGTAATATTGATTATTAAAAGTTCTTTTCCTTTTCTGTGCAAAAGAACTGAATAATAATATCTTATCCAGTAGTTTTTATGCGTAGCTTGAAACACAAGAAAACTGTCAAAACGAGTTAGTTCCCAACTAAGCCTCGAGGTCGTGATATGATTTACGATACTGACACTGAAAGCAACAGATCTGGTGAAAAACCTCAATGCTACGTAAACATGTACGTCGGAAAAGTCTCTTGATGTATAAAGTGAACGTAACGTCTAGAAGGATATTGAAAATGTCACTATGTACCACTTTACGTTTCTGTCAAAAAATATGTTACAAAAATCATATAAAGGAGGGAATTCATAACATTCCTATGTAACCACTTAACAATATGACTTTATTAAACAATGCACGCAATAATGGACCTCCTAAATGACTTAAGAAGTCATGTAAATTTTAAGTAAATTTTGTGACGTCATAAATGAAATTATCTGTAGAGAAAAAGTTATAATATTCAAGAACCACTAACATACATCAGGTTTTATTATTATTTACAAAATTTTATTTACGAATTCCCTTTGAGCGAAGACAACGTAGACAAATTTTAATTGAGTTTAAGCAATTGTAATTACGTCTAGCACGACCTACTGAGCGCGCCAAAATAATAATTGAGTTTTCGTACTGTACCAGTTAGCTGTTTACTTTTGTTTTAGACGTTTCGGTGGTAGTCTGTTGTGTTCGCCAAATTATCTCTCAATTTAATTCCCTTGAAAATTCAGCTCTAATTTTGAGTACAATCTCTTACAATTTCCATTTTGCATCGTGACAAAACTTTGAAGTTTAAAAAGTCTCAGTGTCACAGACTCCTTCAATGTAATCTATTAGACCTTCCACGTTAGGTCTAAAGGAAGGTCGAAACACGTCAAATATTGTTAGATATACCTACATAATTAAATTAAATAAATAACATTTTCATATAACTCGCCCTATTTCATACGTTTGAAAGTCCTTTACGTTTTCTTTTATTGACCTGGACTTACTTGCCGACCTGTGCTTAAATTATTTTTCAGTTACGATTTAATATACAATGCTCATACCCTCTACAATACTTAAATATAAGTATGTATTATAAACATGGACCTTACAATCAACTATCTATTCTTGGTCGTCATCAACTAAGTAAAAATATAGCATGTGTAATGAATGAAAGTTATTGGAATCAGTTAAATGATTAAAATCAGTTTAGTACTTTCAGAGTTTACCTATTATAAGCAAATAAATCGTTCAACTTTACAATGAAGATGTAGAAACAAATCATATCCACTAGAATTCATACAATATTAAATTCAAAATATTTGATTTCAAGATAATTTACAGTAATAACAGATTTCTATCATCATTATTACTATCTGAGAGATAAAACTGAACTTACGTACGTTACTTAATATTTTTCTTTCTTTTTTTCTCATATATCTAACTTAGGTACACTTAGAATTTAAAATGCTTCAAGTGTAGTAGTTTTTACGAACTTTTCACTGTTACAAATTGGATAAAAGTCGTAGAAACTTTTTCTGAGATCGTTACTATATATATATATCGTTTATATGTTATACAATAAAATTCGACACTATACAATATAAAAACAAACAAACAAACTCCTGCGTGACCTTTACAAAGCAATCGTGAAATCAATCCGTTTTGAGATCGTGTTTGATTGGTTTTGTAGCACAGCAGCCCTTCAAAGTTATCAAATTTTCTCTGAGTGTTCTAACCTATCATTTCTTTTATGTAAGACTTCATTACGACTTAACATTATGTCTATAAATAAATAAATAAACATGCTACTTACCCATTTATTCATTTTAATATAGGAATTGCAACGCCCATTTCGGCGTACACGCAGCATACTTTTTTTTTCTAAACTATGTTAATAAGTGACGAGACATGTAGGATTTTTACTTAAATGTTATATAGCTGGCTCAACTCATACAGTCTTGGGCTCATACAGTCTGCGTGTGCGTGACTAGATGTCCATCGGACACAAGGAAAGATAATTAACAAGGAAAGATAATTAAGGATATTGACAAGCATACGGACATATAGCGCACCGCGCCAAGATGAGTTGAAATATTGTTGATGAGATTTTGTACCTTGGGGACTTATATTTGATAATATTTGGTTCAAATATCGGGGTAGATATGTAGATAGAAGATAACAGAACTTTGTATTTATAGTACAGAATATTTCGGTAAATATTGTTATAGTATGAAACAAAATAAAATAACTACAATACTAGGAAACACCTCCCGCAAGTCCCGGGTTCGAAACATCGTAATCAAACTCAGTGTGCAGACTTGTCTTACATATTCGGAGGCGAGGTTGCGGGCGTGCTGGGTGTTGGGTTGGAGCACTCGCTAGTGGGGCGGCGGAAAATCATTTGGGCCTACAAGTCCTCCAAGAAGGTTCTTGGCAACCGGCCATAAAACCAACAGTCAATTTTTATTCCAAATTCTAAATTATTAACCCAGTGATCGTATCGATTTTTATTTTAAAAAAAGCAACTGTTGATTAAATTTTGTACCATAGAATAAATTAGACTGAATTAAACTTGAGGCCTTATTTAATTAAAAGACTGAACTAACCTTTGTTAGTAACAAACTTCCTGTATTTTATCAAAGCGAAAGGAATAATAACAAGAACCATGATGTTGAAGTAATCCCTTTCTTTAAAATAAATAAAGCGAGCGGGCGTTACCAAGCTACCCCTTGGAGAGGTCTCTTAAATTCTAACCGTTTTAAGAGAACGGGCGGCCTTACCCAACTTGTGGTACCAAACGTAAGGGAAAAATGGCAAAGTCTATTTTCACTTAGAGTCCCTGCTCTTCCAATTGACGAGCCCCGAGGCCGGAAACTAATAAGACACCGCAATTTCCGACGCCTAACCACAGCTCTAAGCAAACGGTCTCGGTTTTATACGCCCTTCGGCAAAAACTGTCATTTAAGAACGCCTTTAAGGTCGCTTCGAAGCATTTTGGACTTTAATGAAAATTCGATGTTAAAACGAATTCTGTAAATAAGGAGTTGTATAAAATTTATTTTTAAATGACCCTTCGATAATACGAAAAACTTTTGTAAATGGATCACAATTTTTGATATTTTGATATCAATGTAGAGGAAATTTATGTGATAAAATTGCTCAATACGATTAACTTTTTCAATCTATCAAAGCCAGTGCTTTAGCATAATCAAGCAATTAAGATGAATAAATAAAATGAAGCGATTAAAATGACAATGGTATGATAATTTTTGTATATATGAAAAATGTATCATTTCACGTTTTAATTTTTCGTTCTTATAATTTTCTCCTTTATAATTAAATTGATATTAGTTTAATTATTAGTTAAATTGATATTAGTTAGTTTCATCTTACTTAATGTAATTCAATAGTGACAAAGCGTGTTCAGGCATCTTGATTAACTCTAAGAATTAGTTTTATGTTGAACTGCGTGAATTTTACTGACAGAAATCCATTAATTAGTCTATTCACCCCGGATTACGTACTCACACGTGCTAGTAGAAATTGCCTTATGAATATTCATTTATTCTCTATTGTTTCTTCTTATTCCATTGCAAGAGCGGGCACTATGATTTTCCATATTCCGTTTATCTTTCATTTACGTACAACTTCAACTACCGGAATGAAAACAAAAGAATATAAATATTCCAATATCGTATATTAATTTTAAAATTCGTTATCTAATAATATATCCTTATTTAATATAATAAACTTAAATATAACTACATATGTTATTATATATGTTACATGATCAAGTAAGCAATTCTTGTATATTTGTACGTGGATATCTCGGAAACGGCTCTAACGATTTGAATTAAATTTTTTATTAAGCTACTGTTTTTATTTTTAAATGTATCTATATGTCTTATCCATAAAACGCGAATCTTCACAAAAAAACTTATTTGTAAATTGCCATCTTTATCATGGGATAATAAATCGGTCGACAACAATGCAAAACCTTACTAATTCCTATAAAATGTCTACGAGATAAGGATCTAGTGTCTATCTGTCATTATTCGAATACTAAATATCTTCCAAAAAACATGATGACAGTTGACAATGCAGAGCGAAGCTCGGTCCAAAGCTAATTTTGAACCAATTAGAGCTCTACCTCACTAGGACGCCGTGGCGACGTAGCCAGCAACCCAAACCTGGCTACTTCTCCGTCCGACGGTCGGCATGTAGATTAGCCGTGGCGTCTCATCACTCGTTTACGTCAATATTAAGAAAACTGTGGCGGCCAGTTAGCAACTGAGTGCTCACTCACTCAGTCGCTTACCGGCCGCTTGCAGCTTGCCTCACTAGACAAGCTGCAAGTTGCATTGCTCGCATACATTGAAGCTATAGCTCGACTACAATGTATGGTATAGTATGTAGTATAGGTGGTATGTAGCGGCCAAGCTGCCTACCATACATCTCGATATAAACTGTTTGGATACATAGCTGGCGAAGTCGCCATGGCATTCTAATAAGGCATTAGCTATGCCTCACTTAGATTACGGTCAGTAGAAGTAAGAAATATCATAAACATTTTCATTTGTACAGAACTAATTCATGTTGTGCGTACTATTTTCAGTCTTCCGACCTTTTATCAAGTAATAGCAAAAATGCGTGAATGTTTTTTGATTAATGCCAATTCTTAGGACACTATGTTGTTATTATAACGTTCAGTATGACTTGGTTAGGAATATAAAAAATATATTATCGTAATTGATTAATATTATATCTAGAGTAGAGATCGGCAACAGATGGATCGCGGTCCGTATCCGGACTGCAAAAGATTTAACTCGGACCGCCAAATATTGTTATATATATCTACGAGTACATATTAATTTAAAAAATATTTTTTAATTTTTATTTCTCTTTATTCATAACTACTACCTATTTTCATACGTTTGAAAGAAAAAGGTCCAGAAAAGAAAACATATGGGCTATGTTTTCTTTTCTGGACCCCGATAAAAAAAAATCATCAGTATCCGCACCTCGATATTTTTTTTCAACTGCACTCGGAGGCACTTAAAACTATTTGCCAACCCTTTCTATCTAGCTTCAGTTTTTAAAAATCATTCACAATTCTGCATACCTCTGGCAAATCTTTGGCGTTCTGAATACAATGTACTTACGTTTTTTTATTAGTGATGTCGAATCAAGGAGTCAATCACGGCGCATTCGGTCTCTAGGCGTAACCGCAGACAATCTGAATTGTATTTACTTCTGACAAATACATTAGAATTAAATTTTCGACAGATTTGCGAAAATTTATTGTTTGTTTGTCTTCGTGTTCATCAATCTTAATGTTTTTAATGTTTGCAGGAGTGGAATGACTACAAGCTAAAATGGAATCCAGACGACTACGGCGGAGTGGATACGCTGCACGTGCCTTCTGAACACATATGGCTACCGGATATCGTGCTGTATAACAAGTAAGTTGTTTTCTTATCATCAACATTATGATCTCGTATCAATGGATTATGTAATTTTCGTCACGTTTGCTCTTGAAACCTCAAGGACCGCGTTTTTAGTTTTGAAGAGGGCGCTAGTAGCGTTAGTGCGCCTCGAAATAGCTATTCATCTGCATCGTTTTTTATAGCAGAAGGTGGCAAACGAGCTAGCGGTACACCCAATATTAAGTGACCGTTACCCACAGGCATCTGCAACAAACTAAAGAGTTACAGCTGCGTTGCCTACCTTTATTGGACAGAGGAGGGGATAAATATAAGAAAGGATATTTCCTCTTTCTATCCATCCCCTCCCCCGTGAAATCTCTTCCCTTTCCCATATTTTCCTTATTAGAAAAGAATAGGAAGGGAAGAAGGACTGGTATTTAGGCCTACGGCACCTCACTCATCGCACGAAACACAGAAAGACTTCTACTTCACGCCTGTCTTCTGTGAGGTCGTGGTATTTCACCGGTCGAGCCGGCCCATTCG
>DWTW01000310.1:0-17555 GCA_018246275.1 Papilio slateri
AAGGGTAGCGCTCACTTAATATCAGGTGAACCGCTTGCTCGTTTGCCGCTTTCTTTTATATACGTAACCTGATATGAAGTATATGTAACACAATGGCGCACCACTAGATAAAATGAAGAACAGCAAATTTCTCAAGACATTCTAACAAGTCAGTACTAATATAACTCATAATATCATACCATACCAGTGGCGGATTTGCAGTCTTGGTCGCCCCAGGCCCCAGGCCCCAGGCCATGTAGTAATATATAAGTACAAAAGTAATTTGGGAAGATTATTGTTATACGATGCGGTGTAGTGCGGCCTACCATAAAGTGCGCAAGCCTTTAGAATATTTACGTACTTTGAGTTATTTCTTATTATCATCAGTGAATTTTTTGTCACGATTGGCCGCCCTAGATCCGGGCCTCCTAGGCTTTAGGGCAAATCCGCCACTGATCATAACCATTAAATTTAAATGTAAAGTTAGTTTCAGTACCTATAACTTTATTGGACGACGATTAAATAGAATTTGATGGAAGAAAAATGTAGCATAAAAAGTAATCACAAGATTTCACGATTCAATATAAAAAAGTATTTGATAAGCCGCCTCAGATGTCGCCGCACGATTATAATATAAAAATTAAAAAACACGCTTTTGTAACTAGCCGAACTAAAAAGTAGAAAATAACTTTTAATAAGTTTGAAAAAAGAATAGTGTAAAAAAACATTATACCGTAAAAAAGCGTGGGGAGTTTTGAAGATATTTTTATAATTAGTTTACTTTTACCAATAGGGGCTAATAAAAAACAAATCAACCAATAAAGTAAAATTAACAACAATTGACGTCAAGCATCCCACGCTTTTTAAACAAGAACCCAAAGCAATTCAAATGTCTAGTAATGTTAATATACTCTCAAAATACTAAACTGTTACTCTAGCAGTCCATCCATCTCCAGATCCTACAGAGTATTTCGCGCGTTTCTATCAAAATGAAAAAAGCCATGTTGTGATTCGCTTCACCTATTTTATCTGTTTAAGGATGCGTGTTGAATACCCAACGCGGCGCCCGTAGGAAAGTTTTCATCAAATACGCATTTAGAATAGGACGAATCCATTACGATTTCAAATCGATTCCTGAGCGATTCAATATTGTACATGCGCATTTTCGATCGTCGGGGAAATGTGCCCGAACGCCTTGAGCCGTGGCTTAATGGAAGCGCTTGGGACAAGCGGAAAATATTACACATGCCTATAATATAGGTTTATAGAGTCGTCACGTATTCTTACCATAACTATTTAAATAATGTAAAATATTCATATTTTACGTCGAATGTTGTAGAGTAAGAGCGGAGCTAAAATTAATTTTTTAAAGGTGTTGTCGACGAGAATAGCGTTTAAACATATTTTTAGGGTACACGAGGAGTTTACACTATTCTTGAAAGACCATAAGTTGTAATGATTCTATCAGATGTGTTGTGTATAAGATGTACTAACTAGCATAAAATATCTTTATCAGAAAGAGGGATATCATAAGTGATACTATGTTACCGGTTGTTTGTTTAACAGCCACTCATTGCACATCATCAATTGGCCGACAAAATATCTTGTTAAAATAACATGCAAGTCGACAGTAAAACTAATTGATGCGTACAGTGATGCAATGCGCAGCTACGAAAGCTGCTGCGAAACGAGTTGGGTAACCCCTGTTGATTTTTGCAATTGCTCGTAAAGGAGACCATTATATGGGTGGCCATTACACGTTTTTATTACGTCTTATAACATATGTTGCCGTTCATCTGCTCATACAAATATAAATATTTGTGTTATATTTTGTGTCATTTTGGAGTAAATATAGTTTATAATCTAATTAATGGGTATTATAGAAATAATTGGATCACCATAATTATATTTAATAAATTCGTTTGGATTAAATTTCTTATCTCGCAGCAACAATGAATATGATAAATTAAAGTTCACAATAACTGTATCATTAAGCACTCATCTACTGGGTACAATACTATAGTACATTCAGTTGTTAAAAAGAGGATTGATATGAAGTTTGGATTGATTCAAAAGGCAAGCAACTAACTCAAAAGTTAGTCATATGCATCTAGACGTCGGTAACTTCGGCGTAGCAGCAAGAATGTCGGCAAAAATAAGTTTCAGATGCGTTGCCTACCTTTATTTTGGACAGAAAAAAGAAAGGATAAGATTGAAATTGGGCTTCCGGCACCTCACTCATCAGACGATGCGTTTCGATGCATACAATAAACGAACAACCCAATTAGTGTGCAATGCTGACTTTTACTTTTAACTTTTCATCGTAATTGTTCGTTGTTTGGCTCTATTAAGTATGCAATTTAATTGGTTTATCTGTTTTGTTTCAGGTATACAATTTACATAAGTAGTCGAGCGCGACGAAAAGAGGTCGGTAAACAACAGAAAAAATCTTAAGAGTAGCGAGTAGAGGGGAGCGACCTACTTTGCTGTATCCACACAAACGAATTCTTTTACACAGATTTGCTCTCAATAACGTTAGGTATATGTCCTATTACAAAAAGCATTACGTTTTTTTTGTGTATTTTATAGCTCTCGATTTTTTCAAATCATAACCTGGCGCACCTGGTGAAAAAATTCAACGAAATGTTTTTATGCGAGATAGTGGCAAACGAGCAAGCGTACCTGACGTAATAAGAGACCGCTACCCATAGGCATTTGTAACAAGCAAAGGAGTTGCAGATGCATTGTCTACCTTTAATGGACATAGGAGGGGAATTCAGGAAAAAGGATATTTCCTTATCCTATTCATCCCCTCCCCGTCCACTTTTCTTCCCCTTCCCATCCTATCCTTATTAGGAAAGGATGGACAGGGGACTGAAATTGTCCTTGTTCTATACGAGATAGGTATATTAAGGAGCTCTATACACCTACCCTAATGTTTGATGAGCGAAAAAGCAGATGAATCTCTGGTTATGTTTATATTTCATATGAAAAACAATTTACTATCATTACGTTGTTCCAGTTTTAACATATTTATTACGACCATTGAAATATGATTCAATGGTCGTAATAAATTTGTTAATTGTTAATTATGATTAAGGTGTTAGAGATATCTGATACAGTTTTATTGTTTGCTTTTCCTGAAACCATTGCAGTGAGATCACATGTGGCCTACATTTATTGATTAAGGAAAAAACATACATATATACTCCACATATCTACATTCATATATACAGTTTGAGAGGGACCCCTGTTACGAACGTGTACAAAACAAGCGTACCCCTAATGTTGTCTGTACATTAATTTTCCGTATAAATCAGTAGTTATTCTTCAGAGTTCATTATGTCGACGTTTGCGCGTTATTTACGAACGTGTCCCGATGTAAGCAACCTTTCGCCCGGCGCGAGGAAATTAATTAAATTGTTTATTTCTTGTTGTGCTACCGCTTCTATTTTGTTCGGTTTAGTACTTGTTTGTTGACGTGTTGCCAGCACGGTCCAAGAATTTTGTAATAGAAAGTCGAAATAAACCTAGTATTTTGTGGTCTACAGTTGTTATTTTGTAGATACGTATGAAATTTTGTAAATACCTTTTAATTTTTTATTTTTTAAACCGACTAAGTGACAAAACTAGCTAGTATTGTTTGCGAGCATCGATGATACGTCACTTAAAATGATACCCATTGTTAGACCACCACTAGCGTTACGTACCATAGAAATACTTTTACCGCTTGAGATGCAACAAATTCTAAGATACTTAAATTTCAGCTCGACCGGGCTGTTTTCTTTGTTATTAAAGATACAGATGTTATTGTACCCTGTAGTTCTCCCATCGATGATCGCTGATCGATAAAACAGTACTCAATTAGCAGTAACGATGCGCTCCATGTTAGGAATTATGATCCTATTTCCTTCTAGCTCACATATGGCTGGTAGTATTACGGGCCGCGAAACACCGCCAACGAATACCTTGTACGTCGGTGTAAATTGGATCGTGACCGGTTAAGGGGTACAAAAGTACCGTCAGTGCGTGTGCTCCCATCGCCGTCGTGTTTGAAGTTCATTAGGTTTTGTCTCAAGACAATGTAAACAAACGTATACCGCCCCCCATCCACACTATACAATGGGAGCCGTGTGAAATTGCGTTCACGTCACTCACAATTGTGTTTATTCGTGTCATTACAGGTGTCTACAACGGGTAATTAACTATTGTCGAGTTTATTTTTTATATCGTAAGATATAATTTTCAGAAATTCGGCTAACAAATGCAGAGGAAAAAATGTGAATAAAACAATTCTACTCGTTAATTTACACGTGTCTTATCAGAGACGTCTTTTAAAAAGCTTTATTTGCTCGCCGAAGTCGTTGTATTTTGTTATTAACTAGTTACATTCTTTTGCTCGCGTATTATTATTTTGCCTACAGCCTTACCCATTTGATGACTGTATGCCAATTAAAATGTGATAAATTAATCTCGCATCAAGTAACTCTGGAGGTAACCTCTGAAGTGTCTTAACTAGGTTGTAATGGTAATGTAATTAAGCTGAAGTAGATTTCAACAATAATATCTCAGTAGATAATATGATTTTTTCTTACAATGATATCGTGTAATTTTACGCGCGTGCAGTAGTGTAGTGTCATCAACTCTAACTCAAATTATACCGGTGATTCATTCGATGTGATCCGGACAAATTTAGACGAAATATTTCTATTGGCTCGCCTGTTCACGGTACACGGTAATAGGTTGTTCCATATGTTGGCACATATTCCAGCTCGGGGTTTATCGGAAGACAAGTGGACAGACGTGCGACAAGTGTCTAATTCATTTAAATTGTAACTAGCATAGTTATTTACGATCGACGGTCATAGATTTAAATAGGTGCTCTGCAAAAAATCTCTAAAAGTTATATAAAGGATATACAGAAATATAGTATGCGTATGTATTGTTACTTGAATCTAATAAGCTCGATGAAATAAGAATAGCGACTGATATTCCACTTTCTTTCTGATGCCGAAGTCAGAGCAAGGGATCCAAAACTGAAAGCTCTTATAGATCAGCGAAAAGACTGTCGTATAATTTTTTGAGACTAAGTTAAACGTACTTGACGAATGGGCGCCTTAAATACAGTAATGATATAGGCGGAAATATATTTTAGAAATAAAAGTGTCCCTTATCTGGATCTCATTTGTATAATTTTTTACTTATTTATGTATCTATTTTTGTTCAAATTAAGCCTGCGCTATTTATCTAACAATTATGTAATACACACCATTTACTTTTTAACTTGATGTAAACAATATTGCGATACGAAAATGGCGTCCTATTTTAAGTTACGAGACGTATGAGTTGAGGAAATACTGTTTTTACTACGCCGACACAATATCTCTTAGGAGCACTGCGCCTGGCCGCAAACACACTGTCTGTCTATCTGTACAGTACCAAATCGTACGTATTTATAATATTCTAACGATCTTGGCAAAATTCAACCATTTGTTATCGAATATATTATTATGAGGGGGTAACTCAAAATTTAAAATATATGTTTCTCCTTGTAGGCTAGACTACAATTATATTCTGGACAACTGCCAGCTAACTTAAAACAAATTTATAACACGGCGATTGATAGTAATTTGTGTTCTCATCCCTAGTACTTCTAGTTCCAAAACCAATCGAACACAATTTTACAGCAGACATACGAACATACTAAAGAAAGGCGATATAAGGAGTACTCGTAACCGACAAGAATGTATGCGTCGATGTATGGATGTAATCAAATAAAAATCTGCAATCTCTGCCTACCCCTCTTGGTTACGGGCGTTAACGTATATCTATCTATGTAAGATAAGCATACTCAGTAAGATTTTAGTTGCTCTAATACTTTTAAAGTAGCAGTTTATCATACTCTATCATACTTATCGTTATCACTTGACAAAAATTCAGAGATAGCTTGATGGTAAAGCTGATAACTTGATTCAATATCAGGTTATGTCATGGTACATTACACAGCATCGATTTTAAATAGATATTTGACATCATGTAGGCGCTAGATGTCGACTTTTAACTTCATTACGGGTTGTATACTCAAGGCTTACTCGCTTATTTGTTTTTTTATAAATAAATTAGATGACCCGGTGAACTATGTACCATTTAATAAAGTTGATATCAGAAAATTAAAATTAATTCAATGTTGATACATTGAATTAATTTTAATGTTATACTTTCAAAATAACAAGGTTAATAGCGGATAGCGAAGACCTGCGACTACACTCATAGTGATAAAATCGTAGGAGCTAATTTTTTAAACTATTTTAATTCAATAGTAACAGTAACTCACGCCTTCCTTTCCGTACTATAACCGTAATATACCTATAAATCTTCGTCTGTTACTGGAATAATTTATTGACTACACAAAATATCGTCTTCTTGCCGTTAAAATAGGTTTTAAGTATCAGTAAATCTTGTACCTATCGATGACGTAACAAATCGGAGGTAAAATAATACTCAAATATAGTAAAGGGTGTTTTATCGTGTGCGTGTACAAATCTCAAATCATCTACCAATAGTCGTGTACTGACTGAGCGAGCAGCCTCGGTCTAATCTATTGCATAAAAGCTGCCGCGCGCTGACATGGGCGAGACAGTTGTGCTCCCGTTCGTCATGGGGCCGTAAGTTCGGAAAGCTATCGCCCACCACTACCGTCATAATAATTCTTTTCCCACCTATAGAATCCTAGCAAAGAATCCTGTTTTTTAAGGCAGCGATTGGAATGCCCAGTCAGCCGTGTACTGACTGAATGAGGCTGCTCGTTCAGTACACGTCTAATGCCTACAGATAAATCAACAGACTGCCAAGTACAGTATTCACTATAGTACTCACAAGAGTATTTTATGCAAGTGTTTCGATTTTAATCCTAAGCGTTTGACGGCTTCCAAAAGTTCTTTCACGCGCCAGAAGCTCATTAGTGATACATGTATTCAAATATATATATATTTTTGTAATTTATTCCTAAATTATAAGACAACGCATATTATATGGCATAGTACATTCCTTTAAAAATGTATGAAACTCGCAGTGGATATCAAAACGGAGAATTTGTATCGAGAGAATAGCTCGTGACGTCATTTAAGCAGAAATTAGCACTTAGTAAGAATGATATCAATAGCGCTTATTGTTCTCTGGTGCGAGACGACAACATTGTCCTCTGATGTGTACGATGCGAACGAAACAATGTCGCCGGCTGTTCAGTTCGCTGAAGAAACCTATTAAGTACACAATTCATACTTAAGCATCACCCCTGTATACTGTACTGTAGGTACTTTGTTTATTATTTTGATTGTCTTGCTCAGAATATTACACGTATCAAAATCGATTAAAAGTTCTACGGATATCACTAATAATTGTCCCGAGAATCGAAAGCAAGAATCGTAGCCCCAAACTTAAATGCATGTCTCTTGCACCCAGCATTGCCATGAGGTAGACTGGCGACTGTTTGCCTGATAACTTAGGTGTATAGTGCTATGAGCGAGGATTGGTATTTTCTTGACCGACAAAGAACTTTAATGTATGAATTTTAAAGTTCTTTGTCAGACAAAAAATACTAATCTTTCACTGTACAGAAGTAATCTTACCGTAGATAAGATATTACCGGCGTAAAGAAAGAATGGGTTATCAATTTCAATATTTTCTTTGTGATGACTCGTATCTCTAGTTTTGAAAGGTCTAAGATATATATTTTTTTGTGAAACATACATATTCTCTCCAGCCACTTGAACTATCGATGAAATAGAAAGTGACCTTTAGCGTGGTTTCACATGAATCACTGTAATCTTAAAAATATTCCTTGTTAATAGTAAACGTAAGGGGTAAAAGTAAGAACTGAGAGTTGTACGACACACTTAATGTGTAGATATTTAAAAAAACGATGTGTCTATTAGGATAAGGGAGTGGTTCTTTTCAAGAATGTACCTAATACGTCTTGTGAAACTTGCAGTTCAATGGCAGCTACACTCTTTTCTGTAATGAATAAAGTTTTAACGACTACAGTCTGTCCTATCTAAATAAATAACAGCTCTCACCAATAACAAACAAAAATTTTCCACTTGGAAGTCAACGAGCGTAAAAGGAACGCGCGACTCAACCTCGCCCATCCTTTTCGTGGAATCCTCCCTCGCCGCAGCGACGGAGAGGGAGGATAGGGGTGGAGGTTGACGTCAACCTCACCCCTGCCCTAAGCTTCCTAGCCCCTAAAAATAGACGCGGAGGCCCGGGAGTCGCTCAATGGAAACCCCCTGCATACTGCGGGGTGGTGCTGAGGAATGAAAGAAATCTTTTGTTATTACTATTATTTTGTTAAAGTGAGATCTTGCTACTTCTTATACACTTATTTAAAATCCTCTGTTATTCAGTCTGTCTTTTAGAATACTATGCTATATGAATGGCGGGATATGTACGGGAATTGGTATCTAATTGCGCGATTGCTCTATGATTTTTGAATAAGATATGAACATTGTGAAAAAATATTTTATATCATTTTTCGATACGAGTAACTGTTTATATGTATTGATTTTTATTACTTCTTTTTAATAGCATGACTGGAAAAAGTAAAAGTTTCATATATTGTTGCATAGTAGTCTACAAAAATGGTATTTAATTGCACATTACGCAATGATAGAATAAATAAGACTTTAAATGAACTATTAGTCATTTATCTTTAAAAAAAATTTCAGAGAAATAACATTTTTTCTTGACAAGCCGCGTTATTCAAAGACCTCTGATTCTTTGCCTCTACGCAATTCCAATTGCTCCAGGAAGTAAAGTTGCACCTGTCACATATCGCGTTAATGCATTCCCATACATTAACTTGACACTAATGTTTTATCTGCCTTGTACCAATTAGATACTTTAAAAGCAAATTGCTTAAAAACTTCGATGCCTTTATATTTTTTTTTATGTTTTGCATATTTTTTTTCAAGCGCCCAACAATACAGTAGGTTTCGACCATTTGACATATGAAAAAAAAAGATTTCTGTTACGAAATTGAAAACTGTGACGTGTAAAACGTCATACTCAAAAACGCCTTAATCGTTTTTCATGTAAACGTCAATGTATCAGTGTGTAAGGCTCAGATCCGATATGTACCCACAAAGTCCGTAATCCAATACTACCAGCGACTCAGTGTTAGCAGCATTAACGAAGTGTTTTTGTCTATTGCTTTTTTTAATTACAAAATATAATCGTTGTTCGTTACAATTTTTATGGATTCTTAAATTGTAAATGTAATCAATGGAAGGTAAAATTCAATAGGAATTTGTGTCTGTTGATTGCCTTCAAAATCCTTTAAGAAAATTATTTAATTGAAGTGGTAGTCAACCACGATATTGTATCACTTTAAGTGAAAGTCATACGAACTTTCTAGACTGACTCGTTTAAATGATTGCAAAATCGACAAACGACCGTAAAAACAAAAGGTCCTTTAAAATAAAGGCAATCAAGTTCAGTTGAAGAATTTCTTTTATTAAAAACTAACTGACCCGGCAAACTTCGTTCCGCCATAAAAATACATTTATGTTGTTATCTTATTAACTGTATTAATTTGTATTTATTGCTGGATGGGTTTCACTCGGGTCGATTCCTTTCATTGAAACACCTTGAGATATACGAAATATTTGCCCTTTTTTTGTTTAAGCCAGGATGTAAAATTATAAACTCTCTGTAGTTTCTGAGATAACATTGCATACGAAACATTTATGAGAAAACGCATACTCTCGATATTTTTTTTGTAATTTTTTTTATATATTCTTGTTGCGGGGCGGCTTATATTCGGGCGAAGACAAACTCAACAAACCAAAGATCAAAAATATCTGTGCGACCGTTCTTAAATTATAAATGGTGTAACTAACACGACTTTATTTTTTATATATAGATAGATGGTCTTATTAACTTGAAAGACATCGGCTCCCAATGCCTAAGGAATTCAGAAAAACTAAAAGAAATTATGTCCTAGTTAGTTCAGTAAAACGATATTTGAAACCTTTTTGGCATTAGATATATATCACTATCAATGTCATATTAACATTTCATATGTCAGTTTTTTATATACATACTGTTTTAGTCGAAAGGGCGTTAGCTAGAACGGAGGTATCGTAATGATTTCGTGAATCCGACGTGTCTATTGTCTGCAGGAGGGTCGGAAAAGTACCCCTCTTGTCTCTGAGTAGGCAGTGAATGAAACGGTTCACGATCGTAGGTTCACGTCATGGACGTGAAGTGGCAAACTAACAATTAATAATAAGTATTATATAATAATTCCCTATTTAATAAACGTATTTAAGCACCACTTAAATTTTGACTCCAGTATAATATAAAGAGGAAAGATTTGATAGTCTAAGAGCATCTGTTTGTTCGGAGCCGCGGCATCAAAAGTCCAAATTGCCCTAAGATATGCTGGCTCGTCTGTTCGTTTCGTTATACAAAATATTCATATTTTCATATAGCGCACCATGCGTTAGCAATTTCGCTTCTTTCCATGCAAACAAACTGTGTTATCTCGTTATCGCACTGATAGTGACGACCAATACTTGTGACAGATAGTGTTATCGCTCCACTCGGCGCCCGCAGAGACCGGCAGATTTGCAAGTCCATCCCTAGTGACATATCGGAATATATGAGGAAGGAGAATTCAAATTATTGTGACATGTACTAGTAATATTACCATCTATTGCCTATTGGTTCTAATTAGGACCGTGCCAAATGAACATCCGTAATCTCTGCCTACCCCTCTGAGTTAGAGGCGCGAGTACTTATTTATTTATTTTGTAATATTATAAAGAGGAATAATTTGTTCGTTTGTAATGGATAAATTCTGCTACTTTTTAATTGTTATAATTTTTTCACCGTTAGAATTCTACAATATCCAAAAGTAACTATTTACTACCCATAGAAGTATATCCAAAAGTAGAATATTATGCGTTAAATAGTATTTTTTAATGTAATAATTAATATCCTTGACGCCAAGGACAAAGACTTCATAGTTTAGTTTTTAAGTAAACGGCGACTTCATCCGCTGATAGCTTTATTGGATGATATTACTTCAACCATGTGATTATAGCATTCAGATTAAGACACAGTGATGCCATTCTATAGCTGACTGTTTATTACAGCTATACTCAAAGCTACGTAGTCGAACGATCGACATCATTAAGTCAAACAGCTAATGCGTATTATTGGACCTCGTCAAAAAATCAAGTGTCGTCAATATTGAAAGATAGTTAAATATAATGTTGATTGAGTTAAAAACAATTTCAATTTGGTCTGGTCCTTTATCATTGAGAAATGCGGCATCGTCGGTTTATCCAAAGCGCTACAGACTGTCGTGTGTTCGTGTGCGGTGTGTGCGCGCCCTCAATGAGTCGGCGTTGAATAGGCTGGGTGAGGGGGGCGGAGGCGCGGCGGCTGCGCCCCGCCGGGGGCTGACCTTGGCCGTGACTCCCCGCAGCGTCCCAGCTCACCCTCGGGCACACGCACCGGCTCGAATTGATTTTTGCCCCTCCACTCCTCGCTCACTCTCAGACAGCGTGGATAAACTATCTCATGTTCGTACTGAGATGAAGTGTAAGATCATCTGTAACTATTTGTTGTTAAATTCATACATGAGGTTAAAGCAATAATGTCCTTGATCTTTAAAAAGAATAATAATTGCCACTTTTTTGTATAAAGTTTTTAAGCAAATGACAAGCAAAATATTTACCAATGTAAATGTAAATATAAAATTTTGTTTAAATTAACTAACAAAAAATGCAGGAATCACGCTAAGGTGTTTGTTTTTATGTTGCAGTTACTATTTGGCGGTTAATGGTGGTAATCCCAGCTTGCGTGAAGTAATACAAAGATCCAAAAACAAAAATGTTTATATGATAGAAATGCGTTCGTGCAGTCTGAATGTTCAATGTGTCTTAACTAGTGGATATATGTAAATACTATAGTTCACACTTTTTTTGTGATTATAAAATCAACAAAATTTGAGATAATAAAAAATAATAAATGTTGGTAGCAGATTCACTTGGAATTTGTATGGCACGGTGTACTTATCGTATTAGTTACAGTTCGCTTGGTTTCAACGGGTTAATTTCGGATTATTTAATATTTTTGCGGAAGCTTCTTAATTACATTTTGTACAATAGATAATAGTTATCAGTACACGTATACGAGCGACTAAGAATAATTAATCTATTTGAATTCTTGCCTCCAAAAAAAGACATGGAAAAATTTGTGCTGCCAAGATTTGGATTTGCTGTCTGTCTAACCTTGGGTTGATAAGAAGTGAGAGCTTGCATGACCATTTAGTCCCCAGAGAAAACCCCCACTGAATAACTTTGCAGGGTGATTCAAGCTGCAAACTCATTTGATATCATATATATATTTTCTTCATGTCAACGGGATTTGTGGTAATGCACATTAGGCTACGTAAGCTGGCGATTTATTGCATTCTTGGTTCTTATTTATTCGTCCTTTTCCCATTTCGTCCATTCACATAATTCTGAATGGAATCGGGATTTGTCTCAATCCCATATTTTAATATAATAATCGTTATTGTTATTTTTTTTTAAGATTGTTAAATTAACGTTTTCCACCTTGTTCATTTAATATAAAGACAATATTTCATCATTTCATCTCACTTTGCTTGCAAAGTTTAAATCTATTGACATGGATAATTTTAAAATATCACGACTCTAGCCATAACAAGAGTTTTACTATCTGCCTTATTTTGCTTCGTATTTCATGTGAATATATTCCTGCTTAAAATTCTGCTCGGATTAGATTTAATTTTAAATGTGCACATTTTAATATGCTTAGTTAATAAAAACGTTTAAAACACAACGCTCGACATTATTAACACATCTCGTTCGATTCTCACTTTTTTTAATTGCGACGTAGACAACTCGCTAGGTGTTCAGAAACTAGAAATAGACGGAAACATATCTTGGTTGGAGGCGGCCGAGAATAAATTGTGGAACTAATAATAACTGGGAGGCGTGCCTTGTGTTCTATAGCGAGTGCTCTCCTCTGCGTACTCCAGGGGCCGGCCATTTTGTATTTGTGGTGCCGTCACGTGGTGAAATGACGCTATCGGCACGATTCTTACATTGAACACAATGCTTTTGCTGCACGTTTTTTATTAGTTAATGAGACCGAATCATTATTTTACTTTAACCACTGGACGCGCTATGATTTCTTATTATTTTCACCTTAAATAACATTTTCTGTCAATGCTTAAGAAGTTTACTGTAATAAGTAACACCTGAAATAGAGTTGTAGTCCCATTAATAATTTACCTTTTACTCTGCGTGGGAAACTATAAAAGGACACACTTTTCTCCGGATCATAATCTTCCTGCCCTTTTCCCACGTTATGTGGCGTCGGTACAGTATGATCGTAGTCCATACTGTATAGGTTAAACCTATAATAGGTTTTGGCTACAGTTTCTACGCCAGCCGCCTGCCTGACGCCCACCCTCCTCGGGAATAGCTGGTTGTACTTAAGTCTTTTTTTACCAGTGTGATCAGACACTTCCGTTACCGAGATAGTCAAATATCGCGCGGACAGTGGTCGGGGGCGCATCCCTTCTTGTCAGGTTGTTATTGTACATTATGTATCGCTGATCGACATACATCTCTTCTGCGTCGTAATAATCCAGCACCCATTTCCATTTTTGTAAAACCAGCGCCCTCTTTCGTCCTCATGGAATTTGCCGATATCTCTCCCGTGTCGTAATACATCACGTGTTTATTCTTGTTGTTTTCGAACCAATCGAATTCATGATGCGATGCTATGAATTCGGTAGAGATTCAGTCGATGCAATCATTTACATTACTTTGCGAACTGTTTTCTCGTTTGTAACATCGTCCATCCATTGACAATAAATGAGCGATTTAATAGTGAGTATAGCGCAGTGCCATTAGAAGCCTCCCGCTCACTGGTGACAGATTCAGATTTGTTCTTAAATATTTGTATAATTGTATAATATTAACAAACTAAAATAAGTAAACTCTAAAAATTTAAGACACATCTGTTATGACAAACCGTCAACTATGTCAACAAACATACAAAACGACTTCTCTGGATGTCATTCTAATTTCGAAGAATCGATCTAACAACAGAACAGAATATCGTAAGGGTTATGAGACACGCTGCGGTCATCAACAGAAACGAATCAAACGATGTGATGGCCGGATCAACCGTTTGGCTTGGTGAGCTATGTTCAGCGAAAACCTTATAAAAGTTGAAACAGAAAAGACAAACAGTGGGGCGGTTCTTTCTCAACAAATCGATTCCCACCAATGAAACTCATTGCTCGTAATCATTGTTGCTAAAACTGTGGCCGGCTAGCGTTCTGTTTCATAAACACCACTGACGCTTATCAAATGTTATCCGTTCCCCGACCTAGCGCATTCCAAACATAATTTTTTTTTGCTGTTTTTTCTCAAACACTAGGATTGAACGAAGTTCTTCGCCATTGTGATTACCTTTGAGATTGTGAAGTTTCGTTGAACAACCCTTTTGTTTTTTGATTGAATAATCAATGTATGCCTTAAGGTATGCTTCTAACATATGTATTTCTTTAGCCATAGTAAAATTGACAACCTAAAACAAGAGATCAAGGTAATAAAGTTTACTCTTGCAGATAAACATGTATTTTACTAAAATTTCTGCAAAAAATGCCTGTTTGTTTTCTTTTCGCTGACGTTTGTAAACGATGGTTAACTTTAAATTATTAAATTAAATAATTTAGGCAGCCTTAATTCGAGTGAAATGCTTTAGTAATCATATTTTCAATAACGCGAACGCTACAGTGACCGCAATAAGACATGTCGCTTAATACATAAATCACACATAAAATTTTACAATCGGCATTCTTGCCTTTATGCAGAATCGATTGTTCGATCGTTTTGCAATGCGATGTTTGAGAACGTTCGGTGTCGCAAGCGATCGATGTGTTGCAGCGAAACGCTTCCCAGAAAACCGCCGTTTTTAAGGTTCGTTTTCACTGAAGCGACGTGGGATCATTTTATACAGCAACTCAAACTAACAACACTCAAATCTAGGCAGGTGTTTTCACTTGGCAATTTCTTCTCTTGTATTTTCCACACAGTCACAGGTCAGGAGTAATCTTGATGTTTTAGTTTGAATTTATCTGTAACTAAGCAAAGTTTGATTTCTAATGAAACAATTGGAAACAAATAGTAAACCTGTTTCGCTTCCGTGGATAACCTGTCTTATTCTTGGCGATGGATCTATAGTGCGACGCAAGTGGTGGTAAAAAAAACACGTGTCTTTTTGTTGTAAAGAGCCTTCTTAGTCGCTTTATGGTAGGCTGCTACAAACAAATATCTAATAATATAAATGACCCCAGTTCTGCATTAATATATGATAATGTATTTAGATATTCTTAATCGAACTTCAATAAATACGACAAAACTAAGCGCGGACGAATCCTTCTTAATATTACATAAAACCCATTAAAACTAATGATTGAACGAACATGTTACTGGGCCGAGGCGATTCGGGTTTCGTTTCCATCTTCACATAACATTTTACCAACTTTAGTGGGAATGAGTTTCGGATTTTCGTAACCTCTATAAATATAATAATAAAGAAAAATATTTTTAACAATTAATAAACATTGTAAAATAAATCATCATTTAATGTATTTTTATTTATTTGTAATCTTATCATCCACAACGAGTACATTTTAACGATACATCACTCACTAATGCCGGCACCCAAATACAGAAATATGTGCAATTTTACATACATATTGAACTGGAAAACTAATTTCTTACCATAGGTTAATTTGGTTGCCTATTTATGTTATTATATGTTATGGCCTATTTTGGATTTTAAGATAACCTTATTTGTGTAACTTGTAGTTTTAGAAACTACTGTATTTTTAGTACAAACTGTTAATAGTAATAAAGTAAGCCTTTCTTTCTCTCTTTCTGTAAAAAAATTAAATGTTCTTTAATATAAAGCATAGTTAAAATTTGTTTCTGTTTTATTAAAAAAAATATGCAGAATTAACATGAATAATTTTGTTTTATTATTAACTTACAGTATCGTAATTCACCCGGGCTACGCTGACTACTACATACGAAATTTAACATGCAAAAATATCACTTTATATCACATAGTCTTTTATATAAAATTTGTGCTATACGACGACTTGGAAATGATTTCTTTTTCTTCTTCTTCCTGCCCTTTTCCCAGCTATGTGGGGTCGGCACAGTACGTTCTTCTCTTCCATATTCCTCTATCAGCCGGCATATCTGAATTCACACTCTTCTTACACATGTCATCTTTCACACAATCCACCCATGCTCTCTTCGGTCTTCCTCTACCCTTATAATCATCCATGTTCATTCTCATTACTTTCTTTGTTATATGTCCTTCTTCCCTCCGCACAACATGCCCACACCACGCTAAACTCATGCTCCTCAATTTCTCTGTCACTGGAGCAACTTTCAGACTTCCTCTCTAAACTTGGAAATGATTTCATTATATAAAAATAAACATTATTTAAATAAAGTATTATCTCAAGCTCGAGAGTCGTGTTTCTGATTAAGGACTAAATATAATTAGCAGCTTACCTTCAACGACCGCTCGAAGCGGTACAGTCTCGTGCGGCTGGAAACCGGATATCGAATTACTTGTAACGAGCCAACGAGCTATTAATAATAGTAACGCATGTAGTTCCTTTGCGGAAGAATGTTTTATATGGACTGTCGTACCTGTTTTCTCATTACTGAGACAGTTTTTGCGTACTAAAAATAAAATCAATATTTCGCACAATGGAAAAAGAATTTAGGCTTTATTTATCTACAAGTTAGTTTTATCGAGTTACGTGACACTTAGATTTTCCCTGTCATTCTTTCTAGTAGATTATTGTTCCACGACTTTAGAATTTTCAAAATATTCTTTCACTTCACCATAACTTCTCAGTTGCCGGTTCTTCCTTTTAAATTGAAAGTCTTTAGTTAACTATCATAATTTCTTTTATTCCTAAAAAGGCATTTTCTTTTTTTATTATCGGGTGTTTGATTCCTATAACTTCCATTCGAGTTATTTACCGAGTAAATTAGTCACGAAACTTATTACCTTCTTCTCCTTAAAACAGCTTAATAGACAACCTTTATATATTTTTGTTGCGAGCGTTTTAGAGCTGCGTGGGTACTGCCATACTAACACCGCCTTACCACGCTCGTGCAGCCTTCTCGTGCCGGACCCAGAACCGGTCGCAACGAGGTTGCACGCAACCGTTACACGAAGACCTTCACAAACGCACCCGGCTTGGGTGTTACTTTCGGAGCGGAGAGGTCAGCTTGACCCGGTCGTTTTCAGTCCCGTCGCTCAACACGCACTTGCGTTGAAATGTTTAAAGCGCGTTTTTTTTTTAAATCTTCAAATCGTATGGGCCCACCATTTCATGTTTTGGGGAATTTTGTACCGTCGAATTGCGTTTGTTTTTATTTCGGGTCATGTATTATTTAATTTTGAATAAAATAAAAACGAACGCGAAAAAA
>DWTW01000311.1:0-17534 GCA_018246275.1 Papilio slateri
CTATTACAGTTATGTCACAATAACTACTTTCTTATGTTAAAACTAGCGACCCGCCCCGACTTCATTTTTGTTAAATACCCGTGCGAAGCCGGGGCGCGCCGCTAGTTATTCATATAGATGTATTTTGACAACCTATTTTGCATAGCGACGATGTTTGCTGGGGTGGACTAAATAAACTCTCAATATATTCATGCCAGTTCTACGAGATCGATGCTTTATAATTCGAGGTTGTTGTTGTTACGTCCATAATAAGTACAAATTGGGCAATTCGGCGGGCAGAGGTGCGCTGGGAACAATTATTCTGCTCGAGCATGGCGCGGAAGACGGCGGGAACGGCGGCGCGGCACGACAGGCGTCGCGCCTTCTATTATTTCTTACATTTCTCTTTCGAATAAAGAAGAATGTAACAAAACCGAACTGCAAATATTCAGGCTAACGAACATTAACTTAATGTGAGCAAAGATTCAGAAAACTTTCGTAAAAAGCGACACGTGACCCAGCTGCTCAGACTGAGAAATATCCAACTTTAAGAGGTCTTAAAGTTGGATATTCCAATGGGCGGCTTGGCCATATCCATATCATATTATCCAGGTGGATATTAATTACTAATTATTTTTTACTTATTTATTTATTCATGTATCAAACAGCCATAAAATCATAAGGATTCATAAGACAATATATAAGAAGGCGTATCGTATGTGCTCTTTATGTTTGAAAAGCTTAATTACAATATTCTATAGTTTATTTACGTATAATATGTAACCGTGTTTCCCTCTTCTGATCCCCCCGCACATTCCGGAGGACATCGGGAGAGATCCGACTCCTATAATTACGAGAGGGAAAGAGGTAATTTGCAGTGTAGTGATAAAAATTATACATTATATCTGGATTTATTTTCTAGGACGTATTTGCAGACTTTTATTTTTCAGGCCTATTGTTTTTAGTTTTTTCAGTTTGATAAAATTGGAAAAATCCGTTCTCAGACAAAATCTTTAAATTCACCCCTTTTTTTAAAAAAAGTATTGAAAACTTAGACCTTTCTATAAAGATTATGTGCTAGCCTAAGTAGTACTCGTAAGTGTCCTAGTTTTATTTTTATGTATTTGTAGAAAAAAAATTATACATAAATTTACTTCATACTTTATTTCAATCCTTCTGCTCGCTAAATCGCATTTCTTCAAGACGAAAAAGAAGTGAACGTTTCAGCTTTAATTATTTGTACCTAGAGTCCGGCTATCAGCTCATTCTGAATAGTATCTTCAAGTTCATAGATCATCATTTTTAAAAACATCGCAGAGCGGGGACTGATCTGAAATGTACAATATTTTTTATGTGTATTCATAATAAAAGATAGTTCATTACAAATTTCCTACTATCAGAGAAACAGAAGTCTCCGCACTACGTTGGTCATTTCAATGTAAGTTCATCGCTCCCTTGCTCCCGTAGTCCTCTTCAGTGTCTGTATGTGTCGGTGTTAGATTAACAAGTAGCACCCGCGCCGCTGACGCCTCCTGTTCATTTCAGTACAAGCATCAGGACAAGCACACTAACCGTCGCGTCGAAGACCATATATTCCAGTATACCATTATATAGCAGATCCACCGGCGATGGCTCCCGCTCAGGTTGCACTACACTTTCTTGAGGCTCCCGCCCGCTAACAGCTTGAACAGCTAACCTAAGGGTGTCGCTTGTACTAACTGCACCAAAATATAACTCAGTGTTTATATAATATGTGGGATCTAGGGTTGGAATGGAAAACATTAATTGGTGACAGAAATATAAAAAAAACTTATCCATATCATGGATGAAAATCCATAATCCAAAAATCCACTCTTTATTAACGACTCGTGCACTGACTGGCATCATTAGTATGTTTCCTAACTTATCTAACACACGCCTTTGTTGATACTAACTCGAGTCAGGGTTACCTCCTCATCAAAATCTTCGACTTTTAACTCTCTTCTGAGGCAGCCGGCTCCGCTGTCTGCTTCACTGTGTACTTCTCCGCAGCGGCCCCGTCGCCGCCGCCCGCCGCGCAGGTGGTGCTCCCGTGCCCGGGTAAAGTGCGTAGCGGCGACCTGACGCCGTCAATCGCCCCCGATTCCTAGCGCAGTAAGTCCGGGTGGCCGAGTGAAGCGTGTGCCCCGCCGCCCCCCGCCGGTCCCCTAGCGGCGAACCTCTCCCCGTGTGATGTTTGCTGTGCATACCCCGCTCCATTTTGTACCTTACTTTCGGTTTAGTTGTCTTCTTTTTTTAATAAACAGGTTAAATAAGGTATAGTACATACTATCATGTCGTTTCATCCTTGCGTTTATTTGAATTAAATACCTGTTATAAAATCGAAGGCAACGCAACTGATTTTAATATGGTATGAAAACACATTTTGAATGTTTCGCCTTAACTTTTAGGAGGCAGGTCGCGGGCGGCAAGGCCCGAGCGGCTAGAGGAGGAATACTACCCGCGGGAGCAGTACCAGCGGTACCCGCGCGGGCACTACCCACGGGAGTACCACGAGGGCTACGCGCACGACTACCCTCCGCCGGACGCGTACGAGCGCGAGGCGTACGGGCACGACTACACGCGAGACGCGTACGCACGGGAGGAGTACGGGCGGGAGTACGCACGCGAGGGGTACGCGCGGGAGGAGCGCGCGCCGCGCAGCCGAGAACGCGACCCGGAGGACTACGGCCCCTCGCGCCGCGCGCTCAACGCCGTCTAGCGCGCGCTCCCCGCCAGTGCTTTGAGACCGATTCTTTTGCGGTGCCATGTATCCTTATGTATGACCGTGGTCCCGCGCGAGCGCTTGTGTGAACGCAACTGCTACTGTGACAATGGCGCCGTAATAAACGGCTTCCATCGAACGGATATCAATGTTTTTTCTATTAAACAACACATCGACATCTATTTTCTCTAACTTTGAAATAATATAAGGCTTATGATTTTTTACAAAATTAGATATTGCTGTTATCGGGAAACGGCAATCAGTAACGATGTCGTCCGGTACGAGTGAGATCTAATCTTAAGAAAATCATTTTTCCACAGCTTTAATAGCACTAATCGTTTTTTTAGTCGATCGTAACTCGTTAATTCTAGTTTCTTACAGTTATTGCCCACTACGAGTAGAAATTAGCAAGAAATATTTTTCTGAACGTTATTTTGTATGGTCAATTTAATTCCATAGGACAGTTGTATTTTCGCTCTCTCTTTGGACACTACGAGATTTTCTCTTTTGTGTGTAGCCAAAGTAAACGATATTTAAAAATGAATTTATGTATTTCTTAATATCAGACGCAGCTGCATTTACACAATCGAGACCATCTGACCATACCGAGTGGGCAATTGTGTCGTCTGTCAATATCAGTTAAAAAATACAAAACATCTGCCAACTGCAGCCCCGCAGTCGCTCTACGTATTGTCCGTTCCTCTTTAGCTGTCGGTAGGCTATATATGATTGTATCTAAGTCGACATATGGTGTGTAATCTTAATAAACAATCGAACAGATTGCTTTCAAGTAATTATCAAGTTCTTTAGCGCGGTATTGGGCTGTTGTTAAAGTGGTATTTGTTTCCTTAATTGACCATTAAAGTCAATCGTATGTAGTTTCTGAGATCAAATATTTCTTACTTTTAAATAGTTTTATGACTTTTAGTTTGGTTCTTTTTCTTCTAAGTGCTGTTTCAATTTTGTGTTCTCTATTAGGTGTAGACATAGTGTTAGATAAGTTTTTTCTGGGGTTTGTGCGTGCCACTGGCGCCGCTGGGTATGATCATGTGTTGGGCTGTCGATCGCGCTGGGCGTTTCGTTTTGCTGAGCTTCGGTGCCACGCTTATGTTCGCGGCGTTGCCGACGGCCGTGCTTGTACGGTTTCTGAGACTTGTACCTGGCCTCTTTCCACGACAGGGAAATCAATATTAATTATTTTTCGATTGCAAGGAGATCATATTTTTAATTATGACAAAAACATTATTATTTTGAAGTTCTGATTATGAAAAGTATTAGAAGAAATTTCGAAACAATTGTTAAAATATTTAATGTTTAACCTTCATATTCAAATTTATTTGTCTAATTTACATATTAAGACAACAAATTAATTTGTCAATCAATGGGTTACAAATAATTTGTGTCAATGAAATATATATTTTAAAGAGTAAGGTTAACCTTGTCGTGGAAATAGAGTATGCATTAATACGAATTTTTATCAGAGTGCAGGTAACCGTTGAAAACTTACACTCTGTTAAAGTTAGGTATTTGATCTCTAGGCTAAGTGTGTGCGAAATTTTGTATGATCTCTCTTTAAAACAAAATAAAAAGCAGTTACATAAAAAGTTGTTAGTATTACCGTGAGTTTACACCGCCGAAAACATTCACCTAAAACACGTTGTCATCTCTGTTCTTTTTATAGAGAAGGAGAGAGATAGCAACATGTTTCATATGATGTTTTTATAGCTGTGTAAACTCACTGTTACGTTATAATGAAGACTAAATATAATATGCAGAGTTAGAACGTAACGTAAGATACAGACATTATCTCCGTTCCCGTCTTTTTGTTCTGTTTTGATAGAGAGAAAAAATGATACTGTGCAGACACACGTAAGGCTTTTTGCATTCGTGTATGTGGAAGTGTATGGGTAACGGACGCGTGTTGATATTCAATATCGGATTTCTAGTTAAGATATAGTGTACGTACAAGCTGAAAGCATCGGTGGAGGCAATTTGCTGTTTTAATTACACACAATCATGTTTAAATTTTGGTAGAACACTAGTGCCGTTCTTAGCCCGAAAGGTAAATCGGGCAAGAAAAAATATCAATAAAATTATGGCTTGTAAATTTAGTGGGGCCTGTGACCAAAATAAGTTATGGCTAAATAGATCTAACGTTCTTCAATTATGTAATCGGCTAATCTAATCCAATAATTTTCGTCTATCTTGTTACAATTTCCTGAGCGAGCTATTTGCCTCCATTGCGTGCGGCGAGCCTCCGCCGTCGCTGCTGGCGGCACGGAGCTGGGGTCGAATGTATAAATTTTACATAAATGATAATTTTAGAGCCGTTAGATATTATCCGTTCCCCATTTGTTGGAAATACATACTCTTGTAATTATATTGCATCGTCTGTACTTCATTGTTGCAATCATTTGTAAATAAAATACTTTATATCGGTAATTGTTGATTTTTTTCCTTCTTTCTTTTCTATTTTACTACTTTACTTTGTTCGAGGTAAAACTTCAACTACCCCAAAGTTTTTACAAAATGATGAATTGTGTTTTAATCACTATGTGGCATTAGTTAAATATCAATAGAAAACACCATCCGTTTAAAATACAAGATACTTAGCAGAAAGTACTCTAGGCATTACACACTCTAGTCATTTTTTATGGAAGAAGGTGGCAAACGAGCAAGCAGTTTACCTGATATTAAGTAACCGCTACCCATAAGCATCTGCAACAAGCTAATGAGTTGCCAACCTTTGATGGATAGAGGAGAGGATAAACAGAGAAAGGATATTTCCTTTTTCTATCCATAACCTCCCCCGTCAAATCCTCTTTCCCTTCCCATCCCTTCCTTATTAGAAAAAGGATGAGAAGAGGAAGAGGTCTGAATTTGGGCCTCCGGAACTTCACTCAGTGTCACTTTCTTCTCTGAGGTCGTGGTATTTCACCGGTTGAGCCGGCCCATTCGTGCGACAGATGTTGTTGTTGCGAGCTCTACCACTGTTATGCGCAATCTGTTATTACTGTGCAAATTGAAGAACGTCTTAGTGACATCACAGCGCAAAGAGTAGTGCAATGGCACTCTAGTCGCGAGATGATGAATGCTGCCTGTGCTCTGCCGAATTAAGCAAGAAGGGGTAGGTATATCAAACACCATCAGGTGAAGCGCCTGTCCACCTCGACGTTTCCAAAGAGTACAATATCTATATCGTTGTAAGTATTCTTTATATAATTTGCAAAATGACTAATAATAGTTATTAGGTCAGTGGGGATTTTGTTGGAAGTATAATGAAACAGATGTTTGATACAAGAGAAGGTATCTAGTTTATAAATTTTTATTTAAAGTAATAATTCGATGATCTTTAACATATCAAGCGAATAAAATTGTTTTGTATTTAAACGATGCAATGCGAATCCACGCGTATTTTTTGGCGAGGAATGAACTGATTGATTCGCAGAACAACGTTGACACAAAAACCAGGTGGACATTGCCGCTGCCGTTTTTAAATAAATTAAACATCACAAATACATAACAGATAAATAAATCTAATCATTTCAAACGTTCGCTTGCCTCTTTGGTGTCTACTAGCTAGAAATATGAACTTATATTATAATATTTACATATTTCGTCAAACGATCATGTTTTCTTTTCCTAAGAATGAACTATTTCATATTTATGCTAAGACAATACTGCATACGACATGAACCGGTTACATTAAAAATTAATCTAAATTAGACAACCGCTAGGGTTAGCCGCTTACAGCTATATACGAAGTCGTGAGATAGGAATACAATCTGAGCTGAAGTACATTTACTGCTTAGTGACAGATCATTTATATATACTCTATTAGCTTTGTGTCAAATAAAAAATGTTGAATAAAAAAAAACGATAATTGAAACGCAATATTTGCTATCCTAGCTGCCAGGCGCTGCCAAAGTGATGTCACTACCCTCATATTTGAGATATTTCATGTCATTCACAAAAAAATATCTCACACTTACTTTATGGTCAACAGTTGAGATAACATCACTAAAATCAGCGATAATTATTATCTGTCATCAATATTATTAAACGTCAAAATTGACGTGGCGTTGGGCTCGACATCGCCTGTGATCAAGATAGTTTTTATTTTGGTCTACAACTTTTGTATCGGTTATATGTGGTTGCCAGGCACCAAAGCTTAGGTACTATGATAAAATACCTTTGTTGAGGCCACTTAGATGACGACGGATGTCGTAATAAATTTTAAAGTAAAAGTCTTAACTCAAAATAAGGATATTGAGAGCTTCATTATATTAGATGGATGAAAATCGTTTAACCATTCTGTTACAGTTACTTTCTTTTGTTTAATAATTCATATTAAAACATAATAAACAAGAAGACACAAATTGTTTGTATAAAGCGAGGTGAAATCGTACACAGACTAGAAAAACGAAACGTATATATCCAACTGATACATCCGTTTTAGTATGTCATTATTAACCGAAATAAAATTTATTTATGCTTATATTAAAATTAGAATACAACACCAAGGTAATTATTTTTTTCTTACTTCAGGTTGCTTTTCAGATCCATGGAATCGTTTAAAATTTAAACGAGCTTATTGGACTGAAATGGACAGAATTCCATTTAAATTGATTATAATTTCGACTGTGGATTTCTTAATATTTTTCACTTGTTATGTTTTTATTCTAGATCACAATGAAACAAGATAGAATGTAAAACAATAACATCCTGTTTTAGTGCAAACTATTAGCGAAGGCATATTTTGAAAACATATTCTATGTGTTCTTAATATATTAACATTATTTTACCACCTGGTATGGTCTTGTCATAAATCTATACATGATTGTTTACACCGCGCCTGATGTTTCTGTCTTGTTACCTTTCCATTGTCCACTGCACTCCTAGACTATGCCGTCTACAATATCTCTTTGGTTTCGCACCTCTGTGAACAACCCTGCGAGGTACCAACGAGTACCACTATGTACACTTTATACAAAAACGAACCTTATTTACATTTCACAAGAGTCTTTTCTTCCTAACCCGGGCTCGCGGCTTACGACCTTCCATCGCAGACTTGATCCTTACCAGGCGCATCGCTAGTCATATGTACAAGTAATCGTTTTTCGTTTCTCTACAATAACTTATGCTGGGGAACTTGTAAACTGGGCTGTATCTCTTGTTATCCTCGTCGGATTCGAGAGATAGTGCCGAGAGGGCCCTGGAAGGTTCCTCGTCTTCTTGCGGCGTCTCTACAGGCGGAGGAATGGTCCTCGGCGGTAGAGGAGGAGCTCTCGGGTTCCTCCGGACCCTGAAGTGGCAGTCGCTGTCCGTCGGCCATGCTCGTTGCACCAGCAACGGGAGATCGTCGGGATGCAGTTTTCGCTCATACTCTTGAGAAGGGCATACCTGAAATAGAGCGGGTCTACATTTTAAAATCGAAAAACTTGTTCAATAAAACTTTACACGCTTCAGCCTTTCCGAGAAAATTTGCAAGATCTAAATTTTATTTCAAGTACCCATTAAATCTTCTATGTTTTTAATAAATCTTTTGATTGCCATAACAATTATTCCATGATTCCCTCACGTTTTATGAACGTAACTAGAAAAAGCTTAGCTTTTCGTCAGACCAATAAGTTAATGTGGACATGATCACCAAAAAAATCCACAAAATTGAAACATTACAACTAACGCGTATGTAATCGTAAGTCAGATATCCAACCACACCAATTACACTGTTGACTTGAACGTTAAGTTTCTATTAAGCTTCCTATTAAATTCTTAAAACCTCACGTCACTGGCAAGTATGTGGACACTAACCTCATACAATGAGAACCTCTCGACGCCCTCTGCGGAGTCATAGCAGTGCAGCAGAATCGCCAGCAGCTCGTCGGCGGTGGTGCGCTCGCTGGTCAGCAGGCACTTGTACTGCGACGACGACATCAGCGCGGAGTCGTAGATCTTCACCAGCCCGCCCGGACGCATCTGCAGCGAGAATCTGGAAAGAAACATGACGACATGTTATGTTTGTTTACGTGCAGTTAGCAGGATTGTCAAAATGTTTACTATGATCTGGTTTAAGCTTATCTTTAAGAAGGTAGACAAAAAAATTGTATACGAAACTATCTTTTTATACGAAAACATATATATCTATGTAAATATGGTTGAAATAAAATATAGTGAGATAATCTCTTTTAGAATTTCTATTTGTGAAGTTTTGACCTCGAAACATTGCGGTCATAAACCAACTGTTATATTAATCGTAAAACAGAAAACAATTCAATAACATCCTTAACTCAGAGAAGACGACAATCATGACGTACTTCGTAGAAGGAGAGACCACGTTTTAATTTGCTAAGTCAATTTGACAAGCGAGGAAGAGAAGACTGAAGCTGCATCATAGAATTACACGACCAACCTAACACTCACTCGATTTGTATAAATCTACCTTAGATGTTATATAAGGGTGTATCATTATGCAAACTGAAGTGTACACAACATCCATTCGACAATAGGGAAGTATAAGGTATCATCCGCGTTATCGTTACTCGTTACACTGCAGAATGCACATGTATTGAGTAATCTTGACGCAAACAAGTGATATTTGATCGCACACCGATCTACTTGGTACCTCATTATCATTACGTAAACCTGGGTATTCCTCGATTTGTGTACTTTAATATTGCCAGTAGCGAAAGCATGTCACATTGTTATATATAAATATTTTTGTTGCTGGTAATGTTTTTATTAGTGGAGGACGATAGATGCATTTAAATAACATGGAGAAAAGAGGTTACATTAATAATAACGGTATGATAATAGTAATAACTTACGTTCCGTATGCTAGTGTCCAAAAATTTAATTTTCACATATAAGTTGTAGTTATATGTTTATTTCAATAGATTTCTATAAAAAAAATCGATGTACAGAATGTCCGAAAATGACATGTACAACGTATTCCACGTATCCCATGTAAGACCACTTATTCCTTGGCAAAACTTATGACGATTCAACCCAACTTACCAATATCCAAAGTTGCTTAGTTTGGGTGCTTAGTTTGGTTCTAGTGCCCAGAGGGCATCAAACACGATGAATAACTTTACATTTTTTTCAAATAGCTTAAAAAGTCTAAGTAGATTTTATTCATAATTTAATGACGCATTTGTACCAGTACACTTAATCTATTTGTGGAAAAAACCCTAGTTTAGAAATAAAAGAAGGTGGTCCAAAACACGGTCACAGCAAATTATACAGTCATATTTACACATTCTTCTATAAAAAAAAATGAATTTTTATCACAAAGTTTGCCGGTATATCTAGTTATTCTATTATAAATTGTCGTACAAGGCGAGTTACTTTGGCACTATTGTTATAATTTAATATTTATAATAAGGTAAGGGGATTACGATAAGAAATTATCATAATAATATTATAAACAAACATAGTAACGGACTAATTTTTAATATATGTTATTCTGAAGTAACTCAATCGTCAGGATATCGTGAAAGCCGAAAATATTTTAAGGCATAGTGTTCTGTCATAATTTGAATAAATCGTAACAGCTCCGAGCCGCCAGAGGACGAGGTAGCTCATTGTTAAGGCAATTTATTAACTCGACTTAAGTGCGGAGGGTGTTCTACACTTAGTTGTTTTTCAAGACAATATGAAAGATGACTATTAACGTTGGCAGTTAACTTCTGATATTCAGACAGATATAAAAGTTAATAAAACTAAGAACCTAGATTTCATAGGGCGTTTTTAGATTTTTGTTTTTGTGTCTGGTTCATTCTCCGTTTACAGTGATTGGCTCTTTTAAACATTCTCTGAACGTCGTTTAGTTTGCAGTCTTCTTTCTTTCAATTTCCTTTAACCATTTTACCTTTTGAGATCGGTCTCTGCAGGCTCGCTTTGCTTTAGACGGATGTAAAGAAAATACTGCTACTACGAACATCTTGGCGTTTCATCGCTACTTTCCGTTTGTTATCTTAATAGGAAGTGTCGAAAGAAACTTTAGTAAATCCTCAATTATTTATTTACTATTACCAACAATTAACACTGTCCCATAAAATCTTTTGTTACAGTTTATATCGGTAACATTTTCAGAGCATTGTGACAGATGATATCTATGACATACTTCAGCCTGGCAACACCTCGTTGCAGCAATCAAAACAATGTCACGCCTGTCAACAGGCGGGTAATACGAAACGTACGGTCAATAAAAACCCTTCGAGTCGCTTTAACGTTTTTTTATTGGTGGTCGTCGCTGGCGTGTTTACGCGACGGAAATAGCTCGGCGGCCGGAAGGGGACGGAAAAGGGACAAGTGATTCTTTTTCGAGAGCGAAGAGCCGGTGGTCCGGCGCGTGCGCCTGTCGGACGGTTAACGACGAGCTGATTGTATATTAGTATCGTTAACCTGTAACTATCATACTAGCTTTACATAGTTAAACTTTAGATATAGAAAATCTGTAAAGGAGTTAATGTAGTGGACAAGTTTGTTAGCGGCTATCAATCATAGAAAAGAAGCCCAATTCATACAGGACAATCCAGACTGTTATAATATTATGCATTTCTATAAAACTGATGTCAAAACAACAATATTTGTTTTTCTTCCTTGCCTGATTTACTGCGCAATTGAGCACGAAGGTAATAAAGTTAATTATTCTGTGAAAATTTCGAAGAATGCTCTGAATGATCCAAGATTCTAACATTTTTCTTAGATTCCTTGGAATTCCCGTTATAGGAGGGGGATTATCTCATATAAAGGCTTTTATTTGTAGTCTGTCTGTAAGTATATTAGCCGGTAGCCTGAAGAGCGGTTAACATTTTAGTGTTGACCAAAATAAACAGAGGTCTATTATATTGCAATAATATGTTAAATAACATAATGCAAGTCTACACAACAAGCCCGGACGGTTATATCACAAATGTAAGCCTTAATTATTTACATTATAGCGCAACGAGGTCGCGGCCTTCGCTTTGTAACTTGTAAACTATTGTTTTGTTGTTCAGGGGTGCTCAACTGAACGTAGCACCGGAATTAAATTCAATAAAAAACAATAGCAACCAACCTTCAAGTGTTTGTGGTGGATAGTCATAGCTGTTTACATTTTGATTCTCACAAATTATGCCAATTTTTTAATATGTATATTTTTATTTTCTACCGTTAGGTAATATAAAAGTTGATGGTCACTGTCAGTTTAGAAGAGAGAGAGAGAGACAGAGAGTTTCATAGATAGTGTGTATGTGTGTGCCGTAAGTAAATGGGTATGGATATAGATGTAAAAAATTCTTTGATCTTTTTTGCCAAATTAAGGCAAAAAATAGTAGGAATAGAAAATTAAATAACAGTACGCGCCGTACGTAACGGGAACATTGCTGTTTTTTATTTTCTTACATTCGGAGTTTTTACATTTGTTTAGACGTATTATTGTTCGTTGCGGGCCAAAGGTTTGCGACCCCTGTTCTAGCCATATGTAGATTTGCTTTTAGAAAAATATACACAATTGTAGTAATCGCTCCACAAGCCGGCTTTGTACAAACAAAGGATTGTTATGAATTCATTGTTGTTAGGGCACAATTAATAAACTATTTTGTGGAAATCGGGACAAAGAGTTACCGCGTGCGCGATGGCGTCATTGTTATCAAACTAACTAGAATCTGATCCACATGAAGTAATATGCGATATTATTCTGATCGAAAGATCTCGCATTTTTATTATTTAAAACATATATGCGAAAGAAACTGGACTTAAGACCTCATGAAGATGGCGACTAATGGTTCTCTCCATGTTTATTGCTGATAAATATCCAGGGAGCACTCACTTGGAGTATCCTTTGGGATGGCAGGCCTGCAGCGCGGCGGGGCGCGCGTCGTCGTCGAGCGCGAGCGCAGTGCGCAGGCCGGCGGCGCGCACGCGCACCTCCATGCTGAGGTAGAAGAGGCGCGGGTCGCGGTGGCGCATGCGGAACTTGCCGAGCAGCGCGGCCACCACCTCGCGCGCGCGCGTGCCCCACGTCACCGACAACGTCTTGTACTCGATGTCCGGCCGCAGGCAGCGCGCGTACACTTTTATTGTTGTCTGGTGACAAAAACAAAACACATTAGAATCTTTCTATCGTCAATCTTTACCTAGCGTATTATATGTGATACAGAGGGTATTCATTGCTATCATTCAAACAAAGCTTTTTATTGTCTCAAACCATTTTTTTTGCCTTCTCCAGAACCGTTAGAGTAGAAATGCCAAACGCTCCGTAGTTTATTTGTACTTTGCACTGCGACCACTTTACCGATGTGTATGTACATTTCGTATCAATCGCTCAAAAATTCAGAAATGACTAATATAGGGTTTTTTGTGTTTAGTCTTGATCATCGAGCATTAGGCTTGATTTTTTTTGGGTGTGATATGGCTTCCTGCGGCGACTTCCTCGCGCTCGATCACTGATGGCAGCAGGATGCACCGACGGTGGCGGCCACAAAGCGCCGGATGGTCGACATCAATCCGCCTCCACCGATCCACCGCGCCGGCCACGGTGACGCATTTATAACATTTTTATACCAATTATAATTTCTATATCATATTTTATTTCGTGTATTGTATTAACAGGACCGTATGACGAACTCATAACCTATTAATATGGAAACTAACCAAATCACTACGAATCTACACTACATTATGAACTAACGACCCGCCCGGTTTTCGGAATGTAGACCAGAACATATACGCGACCTATTTTTTCCGTCGTAATCTCGTCGTAGCACTCTATTTGTCTTTTCCAACAACCACCATATTTCGGTCAAATTAAACTTTTCATGAGTTATATACCTAAACCTTCCTCATAATTCAAACCGTTTATGATGAAAATCGTGTAAAAGTCTGTTTACTAGTTGTTAAGTTTATTGTTGACAGACGCTGCGACTGCTGCTGTCTGTTGAGAGACAGGAGAGTTTGTTTTATATGTATTGATTGTTACTCTAGAGACCTCACAAATATAGAGTGTGAGCGTGCTAAATTATATACATACAACACGGCTGACAAATCGAGGGCGGATCAAATTCAATTAACCCGAAAGTGGTCTGTTTGTCCGCAAATATGTTCGCTTATCTACGTCCTATTTAGTGAGATATCGCTTTTGTCGTTAACTGTTCGATTGGCGACCTTAGTACTTTCGTATTATGGATGTTTTTTTGCTAACCTATTATGGCGTGTTTACCATAAACTAGGGACGGTAGGTTTTATTTTACAGATAGTTGAAATCCAGTTTTTTGATTTATGATTCAATTTATTTCTTTTTTTTTTCTTTTAGACATCTTATGTAAAAATAAATAATGAAGACCGTAACAGAAAACTTAATGAAAGACGAAATGACGTTTGAACTCTAGGAAACAAACAAACAGGCATTCAAACGCAATAATTGCCTAATAACGTAAATCAACGTATATTTATTAAGCAGCTAATAAAACAAAAAGCGAAATCAAAGCTTCCGTTAGCCGCTTGTTGACTTTTACGAACCGAAATCTGGGGAGATAAATAATTGAGCGTAAAGAAATACATGGAAATATTTCATCTCGGTTTGACAAAATACCCGCTTTGAGTGTGGGACGGAACATTCACAAACTAAATTTGATATATTATGTTTATGCAAATATACACTAACAACCGCATAGTTTAGCGGTTATATCCTCACATACAGCTCGGATCTTGACTTCAATTCCCAATCGAAGCAAATTTTGTGTCTATTTTCGAGTGTGGCCAGTTCCCAGTGTTTACGATAGACATAGGTAATGATAAATGCATTGCATTTACCGTTGCCTAGGCAATGCAAAGATATTTTAGGACTTAACAAACTTATCGCGAAAACAACTTATTGACTTAAATCCACATTCGTAAGAAGTGGAAGTCTTAATAAATATGGCGTATATAGTTATACAATAACTGAAACGGTAAGTGCGTTTTATTTATATAGAAATAATTGTGAAATTTATATCTGTTGATATGTTTTAATTGATACAATATTTATTCGTTCGAAATAATAAAACGCTCGTTGATATAACTGGTTCTGGAAAAAATCTCTGATAATTTAAATAAGTTCACAACTATAATGATTATTTTTTATTTGCACTTTTAGTATAGGATTAGGGGGCAAACGAGCAGCGGGTCGCCTAATGTTAGTAATCACCGACGTCAATAAACATCCGCAGCACTAGAGAAACTGCAGATACATTGCCGGTCTATAAGTAAAGAGTACGACTCTCTTTCTGCCGAACCCTAAATCGTATCGGTTCGGAAATACCGCTGGGAACAGATCATTCACCAACACGGTGAAGCGAGGCAGGAAGTTAGACGAAAATCAACAATATCCGACAACCTCTTTATCAAACTATAACCTAACATAACTATATAAATGTGTAAATTCAAGAAACACACATTTCAAAAACACCAACTTAGCGACAGGCCGACACGCAGCATTGTTACCAGCCTGGGAATGTGTCGTCATACCAATGAACTCGGCTCACAAAACACAATGACGAAATACCACCCACAAGAAAGCCAAGCTTCTAGAAGGTACACTATCGACGACCACCATTAATTATTAATTAGTTTAAATTAATATGGCGATGACAGCTGAATGTCCTGATATTACACATTAAATCTGAAGACAAAAACACTGAACAACGCGGGCTGATACTCGGGAGAGTTTTATATATTAGGAATAATTACTTAGTGCTTCTTGTAGCCTTAGCAATGAAGCTTTCAAAGGCAAAGCTTCACCAGTGAAAATGGTAAATAGTTTATAAAAAATCGATGCAACAATTAACGTGTTATTGCGTCCAATTTTTTTATCAATAAACTTTTTTTTATTATTTATTTTGCGTTATAATTATGTTATTGTTCAATGAACTAGCGTATTTTTTTAGTAATGATCATTGTATATGTTCTGACCTACCAAAGAGAGGAACTACCTATACCGATGCTATTAAAAGAGTCATAGAAACGTAAAATCTATAGTTAAATAATAAATTTGCTAAACCTGCAGTCAAGTTTTTACAATAAAATACACTGGCACCTTGCTCCAAGTAATGTATTAACAGTAATGATTTACGCTTCACTGAATTAAGGGGTTTGAAACAAATGACTGACGTAGTTGTCCGTACGTAGCGCGAACCGGAAGCTACCCTGGCTGGAACAGGTTATAGCAACCAATGTTTAACTTATACTTTTAAAAAGAAATCTCTATATAAATTGGTCACAGTAAACAAGCTTACTTTTATGACAGTTCTCGTAAAAAAGTTAATTGAAAAGTCAATTATTAAAAAAATGTTTATCAGATACACTTCCTCCCGGGCGTCCTTAATGGTGCGCATAAAAATACCCTATACCTAAACACTTTTGCGAGACCTCGAATTTTATTGAACAACGGTACATAACGCAAGGGAGACGACTAGTGTTGCAAAAACATGCGACCTGTAATCTGTAAATGAAAATTAAAAAAAAACAAGTTTTTTATAAATAAGTAATCTTCTTAACTTTGTTACTTAATCGTAAATAAATACCTATTTTTTATATATCCATTAAAATTGAAAAGACATAAATGTCTAGTTATCACAGATTACACTAGTTGAATTTCTTTTCTAGTGATATATTGAATCGATTATTTAAAAAAATCGATTTAATATATCGCAATTCGATGATCCAAACCGATATTTATTTTTAATTGCTAAAACTCACGTGTATATTATGTGGGTGGAACTCGAGACGTAATCTGGGGGCGGGCACCGGGGCTTGCATGGCGCGTGCGCACGTTCGTAACGCGGCTGTGGAACTGAGAACTGACCGGTAGTCCCGGAGTACCGGAAGCGACGGCCCTAGCAGTACGATAGGGTTGCACCTGTCGTGTTACATTTTCTACCCATGGGGGACTAAGTTGTGTCACTGTATTGATTTATTACATGATTTTTCATGTTTAAATGTCATGAAGTTAAAGCAACGGTTTTAAGGTTATAGTACTGAAACCTGCTATTGATTTCTGGATTCCTTCGATTTGTTAACACGGTGTTTTACTGTGTACTAGAGGAAAAATGAAAAATAAACAAGGACAGGAAAAACATCCTTCTATCTTTGGTAGTTGTTTTTGTAAATGAATAACGACGTGCAAGTTTATTTTTACTAGATATTTTTTAAATAGATAACAATTAGTTCCTTTACTTAACCTATACCTACTGTTCTGACCGTTGCGCTTTGTCACCAATTTAAAAGTCAATCTATGATCCACGTCAACTAATTTTCTATGTATGCCCATAGGCAATAGGTCTGTTACACCAGTGAAAAGCAAATACGTTATACGTTGAAGGCCTGCCTACGCTGCGTCGACCATCCCTCACTTTACTATTCCTTATCGATAACTTAATTGACTAATGATAAGGTCGGTAAACGTACAGAAAACTAGTGATAAGTTTTTATTTTCGTTTCGGCCGAATGTTGCATTATTTCAAAATGCATTTAATATTACGACAGGATCACTGTACGATAACTCTTAACCTATACTACCTATTGGCTAGTTAAATAAGCTAATGTATAGCTCAGGTCTTGTGGTTGGTAATTTTAGTATCAAATCCATCCCAAACTCGATAGTTCATGATGATGGCTTCGATTAGAATATTTCCAAAACAACTTTACCGTACGTGTATATAACGATATCGTACACTTTAAAGATTATTAATTATGCAAAAGTAATTTAATCTTTTAAAAAATTTAATACATCGACTGCTTTCTACGGTACAAACAAATGAAAAACATACGACGCGAGTGTCGGTAAGAG
>DWTW01000312.1:0-17528 GCA_018246275.1 Papilio slateri
ATTTGTAAACAAGTCAAGAGTATTCTGCCGACTGCCGACACTATATTACCAGATGCGTTAAGGTCAATTTTAGAATGTCCCGCCGAACTTTTAATGTGGGTCATGGGAATTGAATCACATGTCACATGGCCCGCGAACGTTCCGTAATGAGTCGCATTTAATTGACTGTAAATTTTGACTTTTATGATTCAATACGACACGCGTTAATGGAAATTTCATGATCATGCGCTTCAACATATGTAATAAATATTAGCATGATATTAATGAAAACGTTTGCCTCCTTTCATGGCTGTATAAACTGAAAAATGATTATGTAGGTTGAAATAAAGCTCGCTTTATTATTTAATTTAATTAAATAACAAGGATTTGCCTTTATCATTGGAATGTGTTGGTACGATGATTTAAATCCTAATATAGTGACTGTTACATCCAATTAAAGTTAATTGAAAACAAATGAAAAGGTAAAAGAACAGATGACAAGTGTACAATCTGCAGTAAAGAATACCATATTGTCCCTGAAACTCAGTATATGTACTCGAGTAAACTTGCTATTAAAAGGATATACCTCAGAAAAACAGTGGTTCTTATAGTTAAGATATTTATTATTTTACACAAATCCTAACCGTCTTACATATCACCTTTTCTTGACATAATGTCATTATCGACCAAAGACTAAGCGTCGCTTAGTTGTCAAAATGTATCGCAACAGTGTTGCATAGATTAGTCTAACAGATAGATAATAGTCTAACATTTGTGAGTGGAAGACGTCGCTATGTAATCAAGGAACCCTCCGGCAATGTTGTGGTCGATTTCACGAAATGTGTTTTTGTAAGTAGTTTCTAGTCCTTCACAGTATGTTCTGAAAGCAAAGTGGCACGATAAAAATCAACATTGTGGTAACGTACTCCATAATTTTATGCGAGTGTGGGTAGAAAGTTATAGTTAGTTACATTTGAGAAAGGTTGGTGAAAATATTAAAGAGATAAGATTTGTTTCTTTGTAATGGCAATAGTAGTAAACTCTAGTAGAAGTAAACTCTGAAATTACTGAACTGATCATACTTTCATCTTAGAAAACTACATTATTCAGAGTAAAATATTTAAGTTAAGTTATGTACACTACTATAGTATTATAAAAAGGAAAGATTGGATTGTTTGTTTGATCCGGACAAACTCAGAAACTATTGAACCGATCTCCTATCAGCGAGTAATATAGGCAAATTTTTTGTCTATCTATCAACCCAAGCGAAGCCAGGGCGAGTTGCCAGTATTTTATATTATTAACGTATAACATTAAAATGTATACGATGTGTAGACGACGCCGGGCACGAATAGCTAGTAGCATATAAAATAATTCTATTTTTATTTGACAGCTAGGATTGAAGATGAAGATAACTAAAAGAAGTCAAAACAAACGCTCCCATTGGCTGGACAGTGCGCGACACAAATACGGCAATAAGTTTATAAGCGACGTAAAGAGAACCTTATCTATACTCAAGTTGTTCGTTGTAACTCCGATTTTTTGGTCTCTTCTTGAGCAGATGGTAAATATCTTACTCGTCTACTGTACGCACTTACATTGCTTTATGATTATTTGATGATGAACAGAAGTTTAGATTGATCTTGAATTTGACCCCATCCCAGAGATAATGGCGATTAACTTCATCAGCGAAGATCTTACACGTCTGAGCTTTGTTTGCATGAGCTGAGTTTTGCATCCAAGTTCATAAGATATCCGATTTTTTTCTATTTGGCACAAAGACATTTTTATTATTTCTCTTTAATTCTCATAAAATACAAACGAAAAAACGATCAAACATAATTACAAAAAAATCCACTGTGGATTTTCCTAATGAATTTATTTGTTTAATTCGATTCTTTGATAACATCATAGCCGGCACGAGTATTGACATTATGACGAAGGAGATTCTATGCACTTTTACTTTTTATTATAAATTCAAATAACTTTTTTTGTCATTCGGTTTAGCATCTTTAAAAATGCCATTGATTTATATATTTTTTGGGTAAAATTCTAAGACCGCTAATTATCATGTACATTCACTATACATTTTATAATGATCGAAAATGACCTTCTTTACTAAATTATATTCGGTAAAATTCTATGAGAGCTAATTCTCACGCACATTCACAAAAAAACTATAATGATAGAAAATTACCTTATTTACATTATTATCAATACCAAAACTTGGGGTCGTTCTTCATTATTCAGAAAAAAAATTAAAATTATTTCATACTTTCACATAGAAAATTAACACGAAATAAACAAATACGCCATTTTGAACTGTTAGTGCTGCCCTAATGCACCCTGGAACATGCTCGAAAACTAAAAATTATGTAAAGGTAAAAATTCGCCAATCGAGTATTGTAATCGATTATAGATTTTTATCTTTACTATATTTATAGAGGGTAAAAAAAGTTTTTGTGAAAAACTATGAAAATAAAACTACAGATATAAAAAAATAAAAAAGCAGAATCAATACTACATGAGGTTATTAGTTTGAACGCCTTAAAGTCACTTCTGGCACTCGCCGACCACTGCTGCGGCACGCTCGCTTTGCTCGCTCGGCTCGTGCGTGTAGTCTCTGTACACCTAACACGCAAGGACAACCTAATTGTAGCTTTTCGATTTTACATTGATACTTATAAAAAAATCGAATACGCAAATTTTGTATTTATTAACTAACTAACCTAACGACTGGGATCCAGCCAGTGAACGCAAATAAAACATGGAAGCATTCTTGTCGCTCAAAAATAGCATAACGAAAACTGTACCGTGATGGGCGGGGCTTATAAACTGTACCGCGGGCGGTTTTATTTCTTTCGAGACAGCTGATAGGTAAGGACGTAAACGGAGTTTACAAAATAATGTAATATAAATTTTAAAATGCCTTCATATCTTGTGAAATGCTGCAGGAAACATACCGATCATCATTCTAAGAATTATAATCCACTTTTCACGTGTAAATGCAACGAGAGTTTCATTAAAATCTAAAAAAATAATAATCTATTTGTTCTATAGGGATAGCACTATGTCATATGAATTAATTGCGTTCGCAAATTATACTTAAAAAACTTGATATTTTTACTTTATATGTATTTCTTTTACAGAGAAATCATAAATGCCTTAAATCACTTACTGTGCCTTTGTTATTTGTTTCCTTCTCTATTTAGTTTCTCGAAAAAGACTAAACCAAGAGAACAATGGATTATCATCCATTGTTCTCTTGCTTTTCTGCTGCTTTTCAATTAGAGGGACACGAAAGTGGTTGGATGCCTACCAATCACTTTCGTGTCTCTTTTATTTCAATTCGCGCAATTTAATTCAAACAAACAGATTTCTATATGTCAAAACTGTAGGTACCAATTTGCGCTGTTTTTATTTGGATTGAGCAATCTTTGGACGATGAAGTGGTAATTTAATTTTATAAACCTATATTAAAAATTAAAGTGAATTTATTTCAGATGGTAATTTGTACAATGTATCATATTCGTTGTAACTTTTCTTTAGTGATTAATGACTGAAATATAATATATCATTGTTATAAACCATTGCAGTCATTATTAGCTGTTGCATAAAATATCCATTATCGAGTCTAATGTCACTGCGGCGGCTTGTCAAGTGCCGCGCCGATAGCAGTGCATGTGCCGCTGTACTTATGTAACGGCCAAAGGAGGTATTGTATAAACTAGTAGCAACTTACTTGTACAAACAGTAACAATAATTGTTGTGTGATGATCGTACAGTGTGCTATTGATTTGTATCTATGTGCGTGATTTTTGTTTGTGTGATTTATGGTGTCATAAATTAACAGTCACTTGTATGAACGTGCGCCTTCCATATTTTATTAGCGTTCACTGAGGTCTGCCATTGTTTTGATCGTAATTTTACGACATTTTACAGGATTCCCATTCTTTCCTGATAGATGATTCCCAGGATGAGATGAGGAGGGAAAGAGGATTGGACGGGGAGGGGATGAAAAGGAAAAGAAAACAATATTTTTCCTGTCTATCCCCTCCTCTGTTCATTAGAGGTAGGCAACGCATCTGTAACTCATTAGCTTGTTGCGGATGTCTAAGGGGCTATAGCGGTAGCGGTCACTTACATCAGGTGAACCGCTATCTCGTTTAGTCACCTTCTGCTATAAAAACTTTAGATTAGATTTCTAATTCCAGCTCACTTGGTCACTCGCGCTGGACAGGGCGACGGTGGCCTCATCGCGCTCCCGCGTGCACGCGTCCAGTTTCTGGGTGGCCGCGGTCAGCCGCCGCTCCAGCTCGTCGCGCTCGTGCCGGCACAGGATCAGCGCCGCCTGGCTCTCTTTTAATTCTGCCTCTGAAATTATTATCATTATCATAAATCTATGAGATCATATATACAGTCCTTAAACAATAAGATCCTCGGTTACCACAGCATTTCAGGAACCCTTGCAAGATCAGTTAGTTAAAATAAAGAATACTGGTTGTCTGAATGTGTGTCCACAGTCTGTTGTCGCACTGCGTGTTGCACGGACAGAGATAAACTTGAACTGTACTCACCTAACACTTTAGCCCTGGCGGAGTCCGTGGCGCCGGCCGCCGCTGCCTCCTTGGCCGCCTCCAGTTCACTCACCTGCTGCGATAGTCTCTCGGCGCGTTCTGAACTCTCCTATGAATGGAAATACTAGCTTTGGTTTTTAGCTATGAAAATGTGACTTTACGTGTCACTGTGAACTTATCACTAGACTACTAATGGCACAGTTCAAGTCACAACTAAATTTTCTTTCTTTTTTATCGGAGAAGGTGGCAAACGAACAAGTGGTTCATAATATTAAGTGACCGCGACCCATACGCATCTGCTTCAAGCTATCGAGTTGCAGATACGTTGCCTACCTATGCACAGAGGAAGAGATAAACAGAAAAAAAGGTATTTCTTTTTCCTATCGATCCCCTCCCCGGTGAAATTTTCTTCCCCTTCCCATCCTTTCCTTATTAGAAAATGATGGGAAGAGGAAGAGAACTGAAATAAGGCTTCCAGCATCTTACTCATCGGACGAAATACAGAATACTTCATGCCTGTCTTCTGCGAGGTCACGGTATTTCACCGGTCATTCGTGAAACAGTCACAATATGTATTTTATATTTAAATACACGTATTTATATCTATAGCATGGTAATTGTATACCTTATATGCATCCATTTCCATCCGAAGCTTGCTCTGAGTCCACTTCAGTCTCCCCTCCAACTCCTTCAGGTCTTCGCGCAATTTAGCTGTCTCTCGTTCGCTATTCTGCAGTTCATGGCACTGGAAATAATAAAATATGTACTTATTTCTTTGCCTTTTAAACACAAACCTTTTTTACAGTGATAGAGTCCGCAACAACAACATCTGTTGCACGAATAGGCCGGCTCGACCGGTGAAATACCACGACCTCACAGAACACAGACGTGAAGTAGAAGTATTCTGCGATTCGTCTTATGAGTGAGGTGCCAGAGATCTAATTGTAGTCCTCTATCCCTTGCTATCCATTTCTACTAAGGAAAGGATGGGAAGCGGAAGAGGATTGGACGAGGAAGGGATAGATAGGAAAAGAAAATATCCTTTTTTCTATATATCCCCTCCTCTGTCCATTAATTTAAGGTTGGCAAAGCATGTTGCAACTTATTTACTTGTTGCAGATGTATATGGGTAGCGGTCACAAACAAAATTAGTAGTAATAGCCCTGTACCATCATTGTTGTAATTTTTTTTCCATGAGCGAAAAGCTCTCTACTGCTAGATGTATCGATCGATCCTCCCCAAGATCGGTCCTGTGCCGTCCATTCTAGAACCTTCTAGACCCATCAGCTATCCCTTCTACCCATTGTTCAATGTTTTACATACTGGAAGTATAAACTTCATCACGATTCATACCTTATCATCATAAAGCTGACATATCCGCTGCTTCTCAGAATGTGCAGATTTCAGTTTCCCGGCGAGTAGGTCGCACTCGTTGACGGCGGCCTGCTGCGCGCGCCTCGCAGCCTCCGCCGCCTTCCGGCCCTCGATCGCCGCGCACTCCGCGCCCGCGTACCGCATTACCGCCGCGTTCGCGTCTTTCTGTGCCTGCTCGACTTTCTTGCTCATCTGTAAATGTAATATATAACATAAAAAATTTAAAACCACTAAAAGAATGTTAGAATACTGTAATATTTTTTTTTCTTCCTGCCCTACTTGTGTGAGTCTGCACAGTATGACCGTAGACTATACTGTAATAGGTTTTTGCATACTCTAGAGCTAGAGCAAATATATGAAATATTAGTAGATTATCGAAATAATTTCTAAAACTAACCAAGTCTAAAACTTGGTTAGTTTTAGACTTGGTTGGACATGGTTCACGACAGTAGTCGAACCAATGATCTTGTTGTGCATGTTTCGCCGTCCGTTTCGCATACTTTTAACCATTAAGCTATTGGCGCTAATAATACCGTAAAATATTTAACTTATTTAATGTATGGAAGCGAGAACTAAATTTGCTGTATTGGAGGAGAAGCATGATAGTAATATTAATGCCGTTGATATACAATCTTTGAGAAGTATGCTAGGTCTGACTCACAATGCCAGGATTAAAAATAGCATTGTTAGGGAAAAGTGTGGCTCAAAATAGGTCATCATGACTAGAATTATGAAAGGTATGCTTTGGTGGGTATGTTGAAAGGATGAATGAAAAGAAAGTGACACGTCAAATCTATATTGCAAAAGTGAGTGACATTTTGGTAGGGGTGTCCCAGAGAAACTAATATTGATTTAATTAGTGACATACTAAGTAAAGGAGGAGGATAAAATAAGTATACATTACCAACCATTAACACGTATGTATACAGAAGAGAGAGGTGTGCCAGGGTTGCGCCAAAAGGAAATCTCTTTATTTCTGCCTACCACTTTGGGTTACGGGTGTGAGTGCTTATGTTATAAACTATTTTGAAAACCACTCTACCGGTAAGAACATTCCCAATAATCTGACTAGTTACTGTTGCAATGCCGCACTTATGATTTCTCATCTTGATGTTTACAAGAATGCTTTTTAGTGTTATGAATATAAATTAATTACAGTAGTAGAGCCCGTAACAACAATATCTGTTGCAAGACTATAATGTAAAATAATGCAACCTGTATATGAGGTATGTGCACGCTCACTGATTATATATATTGTAAAACTATAGATAACTACATATATTTTGTATAATTAACTTAGCATAGTACCTAATAAGTGTTTAAATAAATCTGTATTAGGTTGATGTTGATGAAATACCACAACCTTACAAAAAAGATGCATGAAGTAGAAGTATTATGCATGTCATCTAATGAGCGAGGTGCTGGCTGTCTAATTTTTTCCCTTCCCATTCTTTTGTAATAAGGAACGGATCAGAAAGGGAAAAGCATTTGATGGGATGGGGATATATATGAAAAGGAAATATCCTTATTTCTTTTTATCCCCTCCTCTATTCATTAAAGGTAGGCAACTCATCTGCAAAGTTTTAATTTGATGCAGATGCCTATGGGTAGTAGTCCCTTAATATTGAGTGAACCACTTGCTCGTTTGCTACCTTCTTCTATTAAAAATTGTTGCTATTCTATTTAAAGTGGTTTAATATTAGCTGATTTCTGATCTGATTCTTCTTTACAGAATCTCTTCTGTAAAGAAGGATCAGCTAGAACTGAAAGTTTCATACATACCATATCAAGCTTAGCCTCCAATTCTTTGAATGTCTGGTCTTTTGAATTAATCTCATCCACATGCTGTTTCACTCTTTCCCTCAGCACCACATTTTCTTTTCGCTGCTCTGACAACATCCTTTCCAATGATTCAATTTGCAGCTTTAAAACGTCCTTCTTCATATCCATGTCACTTTCTCCATTTACATCAATGACCTTTGGCTCTGAACTTTGAATCTCTTCAGCTACTGTTAAACTTTTATCAGAATTTGGAATTTGTGTGTCGACAGTATTTTCAAATATGTCATTCATAACTTTCCCATTAAGTATCGGTTTTAAATTCTTAACTGGAACCTTCTGTGCAGATACTCTTTGAGTGTAAGCATTCTTAAGGTTGCCACTAACAGACCAAAAAATTCCATGGACATTTTTAACAATACTACCCAGGTCTTGGGATAAAATTTCCTTTGGTAAACGACTGTGTTTTGTATCACTAACTTGTTGACTTTCTGGAATTATGTTTTGTACAGCATTAATTTTAGATTTTTGGTTTGTAAATTCGGATAAAATGTGATCAGCGTTTAGAGTGTTTGAGCTAGAGTTTAGACTGTTAATCTGTGGGTCATCTAGATTAGAAATATTTTCTACACTTTTACTATATGGAGATTTACACATGATACTATTTTCTTCATTCAATGTAGGCTCATTTAAGCTAACAGTTGACATTGTTAAATTTCTTTTACCAACTTTATCTAAATCTGATTGCACATACATAGGAACATCTAATTGATCATTTCTAGTTAAACTGACAGGAATGTGTGGAGTAATTTTTTCTGAACAATCACTAGCTATATCTTCATCTTTTTCGTTTAATGTCAGAGCTATGTCGACAGATTCTTTGTGTAACTGATCATCTGCACTCACGATTTCATTTGGGCGAATAGGAGATATAGAGGCTGGAGTAACCGAACTTTCATTTTTTGATGAGTCTCCATTTCTGCTTATTTCGTCTACATAAAAAGGTATATCTGAATTTCTGAGCGGAGAGATTTCTGAATCCGACGACGCGTTTGCAGTACCAGAGCTGAGCTCACCGGAATCGACACCTGAATCGCCGTTTGAATAACTTTTTGTAATACATTCCTTTTCTAATCCGTCGACGTCGACACTATCGATATGTAGAGAATCTGGATCGATTTCTTTGGACATCGCTGTCATTTGTTTGTATAATTTGTTTCTTAAAAGATAGGTTTCTTGGTGAATTTCAAAAAAGCCATGAGAATATAATTAAACAATTTTATTTTATGCAATAAAAATAAACATTCGCTTTTGACGTTTCTTCTCAAAACCTCAAAATCGTTACGTTCCTTTCGATGGTTTTGCCGATAAAATCATGTAGTGTCATCAAGTAGATGAACGCTGACTTGAGCTATCCCTTGATAAATATAGAAGACGCAAAAAATACTTATTATATGTATTTTCTTGTAAAAAAAACTTATGTTTTAAAATACTAAGATTATTTTCATAAAATAAAACATTCACAATACAAAAATTATGCATTTAATTCGACTAGTAACTCTTTTGTTATTTACTGGCAACATTAAAACAATACGTCACTTCAATTTTGTAAAAGAGGGAATCAGAAGCCCAGGGAAAAGTAGGTCGTCAGTATTGATTTTTACCTAATATTCGACAAACAAAGACCTAACTTGCATCGTGAGGAGCAGAATATACGGCGCAGTGTTTCCGTAGAAGTTGAACGTGCAAGATGCCTGTAAGTGTTCGTTTCGTCATCTTATCGCATGGTTTCCGGAAATCGTGCATGATTTCATAACCCATCATTTTCTTTTTGTGCAAACTCATTTGCATTCTTGAAAGGTATTTCTGAAATTATTCGGGATTCCAATTGGAAATCGCATTTCCAACTAGTTTTTGCTATTTGAAATTAAATGAATATATATCGAATTAATGAAGCACACGTTAAATTTTTTTCACTTGTGTGAGTCATGTAATCCGTGTCAGGGTCATTCGTCGAGTACTGCGACATGCTCCGCCGTAACTACGCATTTGAGTCTGCGACACTGAAGCGTCACTATCTCTTCAAATTTTCTGTTCCAAGGATGCGGAGTCGGTGGGCTCGACGGTTGAAAATGTCCGGGTGGTGGTGCGGGTGCGGCCGATGGACCAGCGCGAGAAGATCGAGGGCTCCGACAACTGCGTGTCGGTGGACGCCGTGAACAACACCATCGCGGTCACCAGAAGCAATGCGTCGCCGCCCGAGCCTCCGCGTATCTACGCTTACGATGCAGTTTTCGACAGCGACACCAGCCAGGTACCGCTTTTGCTTTCAATTTTCACATCTACTACTTTTGTTTCAATAATCAACTTTTTTCTTTGTTCTACCATAACTATACTTTTTTATTATTAAGATTAGACATTTAAATTTTTAAATAAAACTATCATTAATTGTACACAATGGATTAGGTAAAACAATATTTTTAAAATTTTTCCATTGTTTTCCTGTACTATGAAGAAGTATTAGTATAGTATTAAGGAAAAACAAATACAAAAACCGTCAGTTCAGTTTCAACTGTTGACTAATAAAGAATATTTTATCCCTGATGCGGAGACAATGCAAACTCGAGTTACAAAATTATCATGTTCTTTTTTTGGATAAAGATCTGTTTAACTGCCATTCCACTGCCGCAAGAAATACATTTGCATTTGTATGTTCTAAAAAAATCCATTCAACGACTGTATAATTTAAATTGCATTATACATCACACAATAATTATAGATATTACATATTCTATACCTAAAATACTTTGAAAGATTAATTTAAATTTAGATGATGTGGATATAAAAAAGCCACATACACATTTAGTTGATAAAGTACAACAAAATCCTGGCGTTCAAAAACACATAAAGAGAAAAATTGACTTGAAATAAACAACCCTATAAAATAAACCTAATACTGTAGTATAAAATGTGTGTAATATGTAAAGAAACCGGTGTCCAATCTGTCTGCAACAATTTCATACAGAATTGTATACATCCAACTACAATAAAAACCTTTTTATTCACACAACACGGGTCTGTCTATTTCCTATATGAAACCAAAGTAAGAATGAAACCGACCGGCTTTTTTCCTTTGTTTGCAGGTCTTTGTGCAAATTGAATATAAAATTCTAGGCCTCTACCATTGATTTCTATTTAAAGTGTACGCTGGACCCCTGGGGAATATTATATTTTTAACAGTGTATTTTAATAAATCTTAAAAAACATGGTTTATAGTCAAAACATGTTATGTCATTGTTTTCCATGGGGTCTGGCTTTATTATCAAGATATTGCATGGTACAATTATTGTTAATGAGGTATTTTGTGTGAACATTATTCCCTGAAGTAAATGAAGAAAGAAGACATTGAGATAAATTTACGCAACTCCCTTCCGCCCTTCGTCTCGACTAACGCAGTTTATAAGAAGCATCAGTCTTGTCGAATGGTGGGTGGGCGTTGTGTACCAACATCGGAACAGAAGACGGCGGAAATAAATTGACATCTTGTTATTTCATTCCATCCTACTTTTAAGCATTACTTCTTTATGTAAAAAAATTACGATGTTATCTATTAAAAGTTTGTCATCGGAAAGATATAATTATTTATGGTGTTTAATTGAAAATATCCAGTGTGCACAAATCGATGTTTCCAACCCGCCATTACGTAGTTTCGGGCGTGGTAGCATGGCATGGTAGCTAACTGAAAACAATATGGCGGCCGCTATGAAATGGAGGGAAAACAAACGTATGTGTTCCGATAACTAGATTTATTTATTATGGATTCAAATATTAAATATTATTTATAGTTATTAAATATTTTTATGAGTAATGTATTATATATATATATATATATACATTTTCGGTTCAAACGTAACAGCTGAAAATCGATTGATCTGTCAATCAGAAATCTCGGTAGCCTTGTGTAGCGACATGCTAGTCTTAATATTGCTATTATAAATAGCTTAACAAGTAAACCTGACACCGAACGCGAGAGACCAAGGTCGCAGAACAGAATTATGTTTAATACAGACAAGTTGTGAACCGAGTTTCGCTCTGCGTTGAAATCTCTATGATTGTAAGATCGTGTTTTTTACGAAAAATATTTAATATTCGACTAATGACATATCGTAGAATTTCAAGCTACAAGTAAGTATCATCCGTTGACAATTAATAAGAATATAGTAATGATAAGACGATATAGATAAATTTAAAAATAAACACCGTACCTAAATAAAAAAATTTACCAACTTCGTTAGAGTCGTTTCCAAGATAGCTGTGTACAAATATAAAACAAATGCTCAGTTTATAGTATTAGGGTAGGACAGACATAATATAAGTGACCTATTTATTGCTTGTATGGCAGAGCAAACAGCAGCTGTTATATAAACGTGCCCACCGGACCATGGCTTACCAGTTGACAGATCACGAAGTAGAGGTGCCGCACAGGTTAAAAATATATAACTGAAACAAGAAATAGTTAATTTAAAAAACCCATAACCTCACTATCTGTATCCCTTTGACACTCTGGGAAAGAATACGAACCTTACTATTCAGTTTTCACATTAATTTAGGATATACAATACAATAGAACGGGCGTACATGTATACATACATTCCCGCAAAAAACCCTCCTCACAATCGTGCGATAAATAGAAATTCCAAAGAAAAATTACAATTATAAAGTAAGTGGTCAGCCTCGAAACCTGAATATCCAGATCGAATCCCGGACATTTCACAGAGAAAGCTTATCGTTTTCTGCGAAGAGTGTATGGAGACGAAACAGTGCAAAAAATATAAGCTGTTGTGAAAAATACAAAAGATATCGTCCGTGTTTTTCCCTTCTATTAATTACAAAAACTATTAATAAGTTATTAAGTACAATGTTTAAATTAAAACGCAATACTTTTTCAAGTAAATGGTCTGGTAATCGTAATCGGTTGTAATATTACTATGACTTTGGATATTAAAATACGATTAATATCTAGAAAATAAAAAGAAATCGAGTTGTTATCATGGAAAAGAAGCGTACGGTAGCTTGTCCTCTTAACTTCACTATTGGGAGACAGGACAATCGACAATCGCTTGTGACATTTTTAGAGTGTGTTGTACGAATATTGTTATGTTTATTTTATTTAATAACACACCTCCTACATTTCGCGTACGTTCTCTGACATTAAACACATAATATGATAAATATTTTACATACATATATATTCGGAACTATAAGCTCGGCTAAGAAATTTAAAACAATTGTTATCTTTGGCAAACCTAGCGACACTTTAATCCCCTCGTCCGATCTGTATGTCTGAACGCGGTAAACACAAAAACTACTGAAACGATTTTCATACGGTTTTCACCAATTGACAGAGTAGAGGCATAAATTTAGTCCCCTTTCCCTTCCTATCCATTTCTACTAAGAAAAGGATAGGAAGGGAAGAGGATTGGACGAGGAAGGGATAGATAGGAAAAGAAAATATCCTTTTTTCTGTCTATCCCCTCCTTTGTCCATTAAAGGTAGGCAACGCATCTGCAACTCATTAGCTTGTTTCCTTGCTTGCCTTGTTGTAGATGCCTATGGGTAGCGGTCACTTAACATTAGGTGACCGCTTGCTCGTTTGCCACCTTTATCCATAAAAAAGAGTAATTGACGAAAAAGGTTTAAATGTTAAGGGTAAGTTAATATTTTATTATAAGGTGATGTAAATATTAAGGTAAATGATAAGGCTGGTACTATAATACATTACGATAAAAAAAATGTTGCTCCGTGTAAAGGTGGGGAGGGTTGCTAGTATAAACTAAATAACCAAACAATTATTGATTTTATATTATAACATTTAAGTTATAAATAATCAATGATATATGAACACTCGAACAGATAAAATTTATACTGGTTTTATATCGATTTTAATATCTGCTCGATGAGATTGCAGTGCATTAAAATGTTATTAAAAAAAAGGTTCTCGATATTTCATTGTCGAAATAAATATGTTAAATCATTAATAAACCTTAATTAAACTTACGACTGAACTTAAAAATAATTGTTTATCAATAATATGCTTTCAGCGTTAAAGGGATTTTTTGATTTCATTCCTTAATCGATGTCGGTGTCGGTACTTCACGGCTAAGGCACTGGCTAGTGGCTATTCGCTTCTCATTCGCGCGCTCGCCTCGCGGCAAGGAGGTTGCGTCCACTGATTCGAACCGAAGCCGCGTATCGATACATATCGATCTTTTAAATCGATCGGCGAATTGTGATTGTGACTGACGTTGCATACTGTGTTTATCGAATATTTGTGTTTAAGATTTTTGTTTGTGTTGAATGGTTTATAAAAATATTCTAACAGTCAAAAGCAGGTCAGTTTAATTGTTTATTTTTAAAATTGTTAGTTTTTACCGGGTACAGTATTCGGATAGCGTTTTATTGGCTGTCATTTGCCAGTTCCATACCGTTAATTTAGTGAATACCTAGCATGTGTGTATGATTTAATAATGTAATTAGAGTTTTAATTGATACTTCGTGCTCCGATCCGTCCAATTTGTACAATTTTTGTTTTTTATTTTTAAAGTAACACATTTTGTTTATCATGTAAACATTTTTTTTTATAAATTATTGAATAAGTATACAGGATTTCGTAGCAATATTGTAAGATTTCATGAATGTACAATAACAGATGAAATTAAAAGTAGAACAAAAACAACGTTATTATTTACTATGAAGTAACATTTTCAATTGGGCCTGAGGACACATTTTACTCTTGACATTTCAGTATCAATCTCTTTTGTCACCGTTTGGGAATTGAAATGAGCAGTTGAGTTACTAGCCAGTATGAGGCTCATAAGAAAATAAAAAAAGGAAATTAATACTAACAACTTGGCCATACACCAGTGATAAATCTTAAAGAGTAAGTGCAGCTGTAAAAATGATACGATAAAAGTCGTGTCGCACTCGGTTGTCAGGGAGCAGGCGCCAGGCGCTCCGTCGCCTTGAACTGTCATGGAGTGTTTAAGGAGTAACAGATTTGATTCCATCAAGCGTATTGTACATATAAGTGTATTGCACATATTCATAATTACCAAAACCAGACGAACAATTTCGACAAGCTCATTAAAGCGACAATCTATCATATTTTTTTTCTAATATATTGATGTAAAGAACTTGTAGTCATGTCGATTTTTTTGAAATATAGTTAAGGTTATTTTTTAGATATTTATGTGGGGTAAATCATAGGCGAGTACAAAAAAAATCGTTATCGTAGGCAGACAGTATTAATATTAACAGTGGTAGGTTCTGCAACATTAACATCTGTTGCCCGAATGAGCCGGCTCGACCGGTGAAATACCACGACCTCGCCTAAGATAAGGTGCCGGAGGCCTAATTCTGGTCCTCTTCCCTTTCCCATCCTTTTATAATAAGGAAAGGATACGAAGGGGAACAGGATTAGACGGGGAAGGGAATGGATAGGGAAAGGAAATATCATTTTTTCTGTTTATCCCTACCTCTGCCCATTAAAGGTAGGCGGATGTCTATGAGTAGCGGTTACTTAATATCAAATGAACCGCTTGCTCGTTTGCCACCTTCTTCTATAAAAAAATCACAATTTTATCATTCATATTCAATTATTTCGTTTTTAAATCTCGTCTTAATTTATGCTCGTAAAGCCCTGGTGATTTTCGCTTCAGTGTCATTTAGCCTAGTCCCTCATTAAAGAAAAAAGATGCAGCACTTAATTGTTCCAAAACAGATTTATATCTTCGATCTGGCTGAAACTCATATGTAGCTGACACCTTGTGATTTCTTTTTACAAAATAGAATGCAGGTGCATTATTAACCTGTATCAGTCATGGAAAGGAAAGATTGCAAGGATGCAGAAACCAAACCCAATGTCATGTGAATTAAATTGAATAAAATGGTTAAATTAGCGCTGAAAAAAGTCACAAAAATTTTAAAGAAACACAATAGTAAATTCATTTGAAAAGAAAGTTGATTATCTTTATAATTTGAAAATTCATTTCAGTGAATCAAATCGATCGAAAACAACTTGGTCATTGACGATTCGAGCCGCTTAATATCTGTGCGGCGAACGACAATAGGTTATCGCAATCATATGCGGCACTTTTTAAACATAGTTGAGTTAATAAAGATTGCTATCAATATTCTACGTGATTTTCACACGTGGCAGTTTTTTTTTTCTCATCTTAATTTGCAAAGGCAAGTGACAATATTGGCACGCAACGTTTTACGAGACATGATTTTTTTCTAGTCTAGTCGGTTAGTGTTGATGGGTCATTTTAACCGGTTGACAACTGCCATTAATTATGTAAATTACAGAATACATATGTGTATATATTTTTCGGCTTGATTGTGCCGCTGGCAGATTTATTGTTTGTTATTCTTACTCATTTGTGTGATCGATAATTAACGACGTTGCCGTAACTCGTAGTATCAATTCGAAAGACAAGCTCATTAACGTATCTCTAAAATATTCGTATTGACAATGAACACAGAAATGTATACACTATAATCCAGCATCGTTTCTCTTGCTTTTACTCTAAGAAACTTCTTTCAATTCAAAGTTAGAGATTGCAAAGTACTACGCAAGTACGCCAGTAATACGCAAATTTTTGGTTGTTTGTGGTAAAATTTTGGTAAAATTGTGTTTTTTTTTTATTTAATAATGGTTAATACTAACCTCGACCCTAATTTAGTTGGACCCCAGCCATTACGGAGTTTGATATATGTACTAATGGTGTTATGAAATAAGATATAATTTAAAGGCAGTAAAATGTTAAGAACATGTAACATACGTATTAGTTTAATTATGTAGTTATTTTTAAGACATAATCGTCGTAATTCGCAGTACTTAACGTACGTAATTGGGGCTTTTAAATAATTTTCCTTATTTAAATCTTCATCCTGGAATGGGCACATGCAATTACATTAAATACGTGACTCAGGCCCTAAAATGCTGATCTTACTCAACGGATTGCTCATAGCGATCTCATTGTCAATAACGTGTTTGTACCGAACACAATTAGAGGTCTCAGTGTATACGAGAAACGATTCCACGAAAAGAAGCGTAACAGGCAATAGTTTAGGTACAACTAAATGTATCTAGTAATTCATAGAATGCCCGTCCGAACGAGCTGTATATAGATTCCCTAATATAGTGGCAGCGTAGTGTGTGGCACAACTTTATCTATTAGAGTCGGGGCTCGGGGCTAGGTAAATTAAGAGATGACCACACGATAAATTGTACGAGTGAACTGGGTTAAGAATGATATAGTATAACGATACAGTTATATGAAGCTTGTTTCACACGTTTATTTCGTATTAAGTGTACCGCCTTATTGTAACGTCATAAATAGTTTATTGTGACTTAGATTGATACAGTAAGTTTAAAAGAATCGATAAACGAATGATGCATATAATTTTAAGCTAACTATACTCAAATTACATACATGTGTCTGTATATAAATAGGAAATAGACACCGAGGTATTGTAAAGCTGTTCTGCGAAATGACATCTAACCTTTCTTTTGTATATCAATCGGGGTAAACAGGGATAGCAATAAGATCTGATTTATATTCAACTGATACTAATACTAATAAGTACAGCAGTGGAAATCTCTTTTCTGGAAAAAAAAGTATCTTATCGTAAAAATAGATTGGTAAAAATGATCAGTCAAAATTAGAAATAATTACATTGACATATTATATAATAATTACATATAATTATTAATTAATTAATTAAGTATAGGCGAAATATGGGTAGTCCACCCAT
>DWTW01000313.1:0-17516 GCA_018246275.1 Papilio slateri
GGTTTCTAATGGTGAAAGAACTTTTCAAATTGGTCGAGTACTTTCATTTTAATATTAATTTCTTTAAATTTTAATCTCTATATATTTCTTTATAATATTAGTTTAGATACACGTACGGCAATTCTTGACGTCGTCTCCTAAATGTCCTATATGTTTGTCGTATGTAAATGACATGTTTACCCGTTGTTAACACCTGCTCACAGAGTTAATATGCCTCAATACAGATAACACTGTCATTGATCACAACAGGACCAGGCATAGAAGAGAAGAGTAGTACGGATGCGATGCTTGTTTCCCGTTCCAGCTAGAGTCAGTACCGGTCCGAGGTTATGATAATCGAAACGATGGGATTCCGAAAAGTATTATGTCGCGAGAGTGGCGTATTAAAGCATAAAAGTATTTGAGTGTGAATAGATAGACCTCTACTTCATTTTCTTAGTGGTTTTATTTATAACTAAACAAATAGGAAAGATGTTAGTAGGGATCAGTGACCTCGGAAAAGGTCCATCGTTATGTTGCTTTTTTAAAAATACTGCCAATGTTTAGTTACCTCATCCTTATAAAATAGAGCTGAGAGGAACTTACATGAGACCATCGTTTAATACAAGGAACACTTTAGAAAAGTCGCGCGACGGCGGACTTGGCTTCGCTTGGCCGTTTGTTCATATGGAAAACTTAGTTTGCCATCAGAAACTTATTTTCACTGAATGTACCATTTGTTATTATATTTTATGGATTACTATAACGCAAAGGTTAGTTTTCCATCAGTACTCCTGTAAGTGCATTTTAGTAATTCTTTTTCATAGAATTTTGGTAGTCAATTTTTAACCGCTGTTGTATCGATTTAATATAAGCGGAGAACTAATTGATGGCTGTATCAGGAACTGTAGGGTAGTGGGTATTTGTGAACCAATATATTCAATATAACATTTTTTAGACACATCAGTAGAGTATCGTTTTTAATTTGCTATCAGAGAGGCCGTAAATCAGCGCTTGATTTATAAAAAAAATTGTCGGGACTATTACTACAGCGTACTAAGAAGGTCAAGAAATGCCTTTGGATTGTACGCTGCTATGCTTTAATTATTATTTTACATAAATGGTGCGTTTGTCACGCAAGATAGGTTTCAAAATCAACTTGTCTTTGGTTGTCTATGAATGAATTGAAACTAGTGACGAATAGATCCGAAATAAATATATAAAGGAAGAAAAGCATCTGTCCAAATACTATTTTTAACATGTTTTTTTTTTTCGTAATGTGCCCGTATTTTTGCAAGGTGACAACACATTTTGGCATCTCACAAAAAACCCACGTATTACGAAAGGAATTACATGCTACCGGGTAGGTTAATATGATAAAAGTAGAGATAATTTCGTAACGGACACGTGTTCCAAAAAAATTCGGCGTGCATAAATTTAGTTTCCCCGGTCGCTGTGTCCACGATGTCCACCTCATGACACTCACGTTGTTTTAGCACGCGCCGGACAGCGCTGTTTGCGGTTAAATTACATAAATTGTAATAACCTTGAAGCTTTAAACGCGGATTAGTATGCCGACGTTGTGAAGGACGTTTTGTGTTTTGCATTTACAACTGAAGTTGAAAATGTGCAAGTCTATCAATAAGGTATGTGTGATAGGGAAGACTCGACGAGTATAATTTTTACATCACATTTAATGATTATGAATTTGACATAAAACCGTCATAAAACTTTAGCTTTAACACAAAAAATAACGGCAATAAAAATACTAACAGCTCTAAGCATGGCTGAAAGAACAAGCCGATCATACAACCTTGATGACTCTAGCATTATATTGACATGATAAGTAACATATACGATATAACTATGATGAACGGGGTCTCCTCCCGCTGAATAACAATTTTTGCTTTTTTATATTATTACAAATTTTTGACTAATCATACGATTGAATGTAAAGCGAATAAAGGCTGTATGCAGTCCAGTCTGAAACAGGCGATGAAGCCGGTCGGACTAACGACCTTCTAATAAAATTAGTTATACAAATATTTATAGAGGATACGACTGTGGGTCTGAATATTATATTGGGAGTATGTAGCATCCATTGGTACTGGTGTTCGGTTTCAGTTTTAACAAGTATTATAAGATTGGTTCTCTAAAACAATTGGTCGTAAAACAGTAGTAGCGGGGTAAAGAAAAACACTATTCATGGTGTTATAATTACAACACGAGAGATGATCACGTAACGATCGTTACGTTAATGTGTTGTTGCAAATGACAATGATTGTATTTTATGACACTCCGAGGCGCGGCAGACTTTGTACATTTCCGTAGCAGTGACATCATGCCTGCATAAACTAAAGTTATTAGTACTGCATGTGCTGAGACAATTATGCATCCAAGGTCCGATACCAAAGGTCACCGTACCTATCGATATTTCTAGAAATAAAGGAAATAATTTAATTTAATATTTAATTTCATACCAGACCTTTATTTTATAGCTCAGAATTCATTGCCGGTTACATTCGCTCATTACCGAACGAACGAATTGGTCTTTTGATCACATAAGTCGAGGCAAACATTTCATACTATGCAGTTCTATTGATTCGCTGTTTATTTAGTACTATGCTAATATATTATATTAAATCTCACCCGTATAAATGGACAATAATTAGCATACAATACGTAACAAACGAAACAAGGAAAATCAAATTGCCGAAAGAATGTGTGTCGCCTATTTTTTTTACTTCCATACGTACATAATTTGTATGTGGTGTATTGAAAACAATTTTAACATTACCAAGAATAGGTAAAAATCATAAAGAATGTTATAAAGGTTACTATTCAATAATTACGTGAACTTAATATTTAAATAATCGGCATTTACCTTCGACTACCTATTAGCTACAAAACACAATAGAGTATGTTTATAACCAAAAAAAAATCATTTTTAAATGTATCTTTATAGGACTTGACCGAAAAAACGCGACTTATCATAATACAAAAATAATCGCGCCGTCTTTTAATAGACATTTGCATTGTCTATTTTTGGGAGTGTGTTGTAAGGGATGATAACTTACTGATACCTCATCTTTTTACTAGGTGGCGCTATATTATGACATTCTCTGAATACTAAATATTTACTTATTCCGAAAAAACACAATCTTACATACAAAAGACAACACACAGCGAAGCCTCCAAAGTCCACAACTAGTGTCCAGTTTGAGTTACGTACACATACATTTGATTGTTTGCTACTAAATTAATGCAAGATAAAACCGCGAACAACTAATCCCGATCAAGTGTAACTCGTATGTTTAAACACGATAAGTTCAAACAATTATGATGCCTAACTTTTTGAACGATTGGTTTCATCCTTTTACGTACGACTCTCTTTTATTTAAAGTTACATAATCGACCCCTACCTTACACACTGTAATCTTCATTAAAGAAGTATGACGACGACCTTTTGATTGTAATGCCGACAATTAAAGACAAAAACGGTATTATCTGGTTTTTGCTATTCACAACGGTATGATTATAAAAATGATTATCATGTATAAAAAAGATAATGACCGGAATTAGCACTAATGGCAAGAATAAAAAACAAACACTACGTATATGATATGATGTCATTTAAATGACATACAACAGTGATAAAGTAGTACGCTTGATGTACACACGTGTGTAGGATCACGTAAACATGACAAAGGTGTAATAAATAAAAAAATGTAGTTAAACACTTCTTCTTATTGTAGTTCTCACGTAGACGAACGTTCGCGAGCCGAGTTCAAGAGAGCCGATCCCAAATAAAAATGACAAAATGCCGGTTGAAGGAGAACTGGATATAATAATAAATGTTGCAGTTATACATAGAGTCTACGTCTTAAGGCTGGCCGATCTAAAATAAAAATAACAAAACAGACAAATGACATTATTTAAACACATTTTTCGTTCTAGCTTATTTAGTTCTACGTAACAGATATATATTTTTAATCTTTCGTGGTTTTTACTAACATAAAGTTCATAAGAAACGGGATAACGGGCAGAATCAGAAGAAGGGTAGAATCAATCAGAAGAAGAGTAGAATCAATCAGAAGAAGGGTAGAATCAATCAGAAGAAGAGTAGAATCAATCAGAAGAAGGGTAGATCCATACGGCTATCTATAACATTTTTCACACCTACCCCGCATCACTTCAGTTAACCCATGACCATGACTGCAACTGCGTCGAAATATCGAGAGCTCAAAAAGTCCAATCGTGGTACGAATCCTGTTTCTTATGAACTCTACGTAACAGGTTGAACTCCATGCACGTTTATACGCAAACTATCTTTTAACACAACTCACATGTTTTAATAGATAGGGCTAATTATCATTATCATCGACTTTTTGATACGTAACGAAGTAAAACATGAGAGTTATTTTGTGTAGTATTTGAATCAGAATCTTCATCCATTCCTTCATTCACTGGGCTATCGTGAATAAATAAATCGTATGACGCAAAAAATGTCTGTCATTCGCGTCTTGCATTGCTATCGTCAATCTCGTTTCGAAGAATGTAGATTCTTTGGCAATGGATAACAGAAAGTAGTCAATTACAGCGACCTATGTTTAGAATTAAATGTGAAATGTTTATAATTGACACTACAAGGTTTTTTTTTTACTTTAAAAGGGTTACCAACTAGTAGTATCGAAGTATATATGTTGTATGTTTTGTTTTTTTTTTTTTTTAATAAAGATGCCTAATTATATAAAGTTTAATCATTCAGTTAATTGTAATAATTATCACCCAATATATATCTATGTCTCCCCAGAACCATGTATTACATGTCTCATGTATTTTCGTATAAACCATTGATTTGTATTTACAAAAATATTCTATTTACAAACGTACAGAAATAATAGGCTTCCTTATCATTATTTTGTAGTCTAGAATAGTGAGTAATCGCTTCGAAAGCTCTCATTGCATTCAAAAACTTAAAGAGCCGTCTCAAGTGACAAGTTCCTGGCCACATTTATTGCCTCAACGAGATGAAGTTGAACAAATTGAAATTTCCGTTAGTTTCACATCGGACGATGGTAATACGATATAGATTATGCTTCATTTGCGTAGTTGAGGGAATAAAAGAATTTTTAAAATATACCTTTATATATATTGTCTATATTTATTTGTATTTTGTAAATAACTGCCCGGAGTTAATTTCTTTCATGTAGAATCAGCGTTAAAGCTTACCTAGATTCTTTTATATATAATTAATTGGTCTTGATTAAGATGGCTATAATAAAACGAAATGTGATAGAAATTATCACAATAACAAAATGTCACAAACCTTAACCGATAGGATTAGGTTAGGTATGCATGCAATCGGTAAGTCTCGTATCCATAACAAATTTAAAAACAAAACGCAATCATTAAAAAATATTTCCATTTTCATTATAAACAAACATAATAAAAAATCACGAGGACGGAGTGCGACTCTTCCAAGCAATGAAATTGATTGGGATTAACATATCAGTACGAACATATGATAACGAATACTTGTGATAACAGCGTGATAAAGTTCTTCAATAAGATAGTTTACATCTGTTTCCAAGACACCTTCGACTTTATTGTTATCAAAGTACTAAATATGGAATCAAGCGATAAATGAGTACGAAAAGCATAGCACTTACGAGCACCACGTGTTTCTGCGAGCGAATGTTGATCTGGGCGTGTCGACTGTGTTTGACTTTGGGGCCGTATCCTGGGGTAAATTAAGCTTGAAGCCCGCTATCGACTTGCGTCTTTTGGCGGCGAGGGCGCGCGCGGCGAGATCCGAGCTATGCAGGTTTCCGGGCGGAGAGGAGGGGTGCGAGCATGTCAGTAAGTGCGCCTGCGCCGTCGCCACCTGCAGCAGCTTGCTGGAGAGGCTGCGCCGACCTAGGGCCTCGCACGTCGCGCACCGGGCGTCCTCCATGAAGGTCCTCGTGCGTTCGAGCCGGCCACGACGCGACCACTGAGCGTCTATTGTTCCCAGCGGACGGACCGACTCTAACTGATGTCATCCGACGAGCGACACGCACGTCGCCGGTCGTGCACGCGACTCGTAAAATTTAAGACTGCGTTTCGTCCGACCGTGAAATCGATCGATACACGAACGAAATAGGCTTAACGTGATAATGGAAGCGCGATAAGACGTACACGCGAATAAGTGTGTTGACCTAGAACGTGGACTAGGCACGGCTTCAGGGCGGCGTCGGGGAGCCGCGGCCGTGCGCGGGCGACTGCCCTCACCACTACAAAGCACCCCCGCCGGCCGCTGCCGTAATCCGAACACGGGCGAGCATATCGATGTTTGCGGTGAGCACGGCGGCGCGGCATCGTGTGACTTGCGGTGTGGCCGCCGCGAATGCCGCGGCCACGTCACGCGCGCTTAGCCAATGTACCGGGGCATGCCGCTCTCGAAATACTCCAGCTGCTCATTATGAGCGATTACATGGTTTCATTCTGTTGAAAAACGTTAAAGCTTCATTACTAATTAAAGTGAATAACTAATTACCGACAGTTGTAGCATCTTTGTTCAACCCGTTAAGCCATTGCACACATATTTAAAATGTTTAAAGCATAAAATCAACAGATGTGTGCGAAAACAGCTTTACTAAGGTGGGAATGCAGCTCATAACAGGGAATCTCACTCACAGCATTTCTTTGCTGAGCGTTCATTCCGCTAATATTGTTAGTTATTACATGAAAACTGCATTATCGCCCATTACAAATTGATATTTTGAAAAACAAACGTTAATATTGAAAGTGACCTAAATCACCCATGGCATATAATCAAGCAACTATTGTTATGTTTAATTTAAAAACATAGCAATGTCTGACGACATATGCCAAGAGTCGGAGGCAGGCCGCCGTCAGTCACCGCGAATAACGTGATATGCTGGCCGCGCGTCAACTCCGTCTCCCTACGACACGCCCTAAAGCACTTCCGCCAAACTGACCGTGATGTAAACACTTATATTTTTAGACGATCGCTGTTGTCAGAAGCTAGAGCTTCTAGTGGACATACTAGGTGCTATCGATATTTGCTGTTACTTTCCCTTCATATTCTCTACATATTTTTTTATAAGCATTGTAGTTAAGTGTTTGTTTTAAGAGCGGATCATCGGCCTTGGATTTTATTGTACGACTGGTATAGGGCGATACGCTCGCCCCTTGTCATATTTAGAATATCATAGGCTTTAATAGGATTAGACTACGGAAGAGGAATTTGACAATAATAGTACACGTGTCACAGTTGGAAGTCACATACAAAACCTTAGCAAATACCAACAAGAACCAGAAACTTACATATGTAGGTGTTGTGACTTTTTAGGGGAAGAAATATTTCCTACATCTTATATTTACTTTATGTGTATTACTATTATATAAATTTACCTACAACTTCTTTCTGTAGTATAAATGAAAGATTAAGATGGTATAGTTAGTAGGTTTAGAATCTTAAAATGAAATGTAGGTACAATGTAATAATGTAATGTATAACACGTGAAATACTTTTTACTACTTTAGGTGACCTCCTAAACTAGTCAAAAGTACAAACTATCGATAGCCTGGGTTTAAAAAACCAGTTTAACCTAACTCTTCAGCTTCGGGCGGCCCTTGTTTTTGAAGTCGAAGAGTATTTATCAACTGTACACTGTACGTTATAGTAATATGGAATTTATCATAGTTTTGCATATAAGAATTTATCAGGTAAACATTTTTTATGTCTGCGATATTTTATAAAATAGTCTACTTTATTATTCTATTTATTACAAAAAGTATTTAAAACTTAAGAGTAGACTATGTGTATAATATTTCAGTAGTTTAATATAGATTACCTTACAAAAACAAAGAGAGATAGCTGGAGTTTTAATACGATCATTGTATCTTTAAATAGATGGATTTTCGTGTATGGATGTAGAAGAAAGAGCGATGTTCTAGGATCGCATCAAGTTATCCGTAGTCTCTGCCTACCCTTCTGGGTTACGGGCGTGAGTACTTATGTATTTCTTTTCAAAATAACCCTAACATAATTGAAAATAAATCTCGCAATGATTATTTACATTCATATAGCATCTGCGATTTCCAAATTAAATCGACCTGGAGTTCGTATTGAGGATTGTGCTAATTATAGCTATCTATTTCAGACTTTGCCTCATGCACATCGATATACCTTTTTATTATCAAATCTTTAATGCTTTAATAAAACCAAAAAGCCGTACGCTTGCGTTTTGGTATCCAAATTACAACTAATTTATAATTGTTTAAAGTTTGAAAATCGTATTATTTAAATAAGGACACATTTAATTCGCAACTGACAAAAGTTAAACATTTACTTAGATTGACATTTTCATTTTGATTAAGATGAACTCTGAATGGTTAACGACTTTGTCTTTGCACTTGTAAAACGACAATGACAATGATAGATAATTTTGCAACTGTATCATACGAACATTGTCACACGAACGCGAAAACCATATTTGTTGGAATATTGATATTGCTATTTATTTTCTTGGTTCTACATAAGGTTAGTGTTATTTTTTTTCATTGCATGTATTGACTGAAAACACCCAGTCATCGTCAAATTGACATTGTTTACAAACAACACGTAGCATCATACTAAGCTTTTCTTAATCACTAACCTGTCGAGAACTATACTCATGTGCCTATTGAGGTTCGCTTTGAGATCTCGCCGTGAATACTGCGGCTGCGCGGGGGGCGGTGCTGGAGGGGCGCCCCCCATAGGTGCTCGTTTGCCGATGAGCACCTTCAACTCGGCCATCAGCTTTTGCACCATGCGGACACGGCTTTTCTCTACCGCACACCAGATACTAGTGAAGAAGAGCCCTCAATCGACTACGACTTTGCCAAAAGCCATCCGTCTATGCGTTGCATCGATTTCTGACGTCACTCCACGTGATTGTTGCTCAGCTATCGATATCGATACGGGCGTCTTCACGACGCGCCAGCGGACTCAACACTGTCCGTTCGCTACCGACGCTTTGACCTCGCCTCTTTTTATAAGCGCGCGATGAGCGCGCAAGGTACTTACTGTACGTGAGACTAAATACATTTTGCCGATATATTTAGGCGGGAATGCCACTCCCGCGTGGCGCTCTCGCGCGTGTAGCAAAAAAAAACTCAATTGTGATTGGCAAATTATTATCAAAATTAATCTCGAGCAACTAAGAACAGGAATTTCAAAAAGTCGGACGAAACAATTGGTTAATTAACATCGAAACGAAATGTAGGTCGATTGCAGCGTATCACAGTGTGCGCCGCATGGAATAGGGTCATGCGAGTATTGTTCGAGTGTGCAGCGAGAGAGAGAGAGAGAGTTCACGACTAAATAGCAAGCTCATGCGCTTCCAAACTCAAATCTGTCCCAGGACATACACTAGGAATCACGATATATTATTAGGCAGGAAACAGTGCGTCTCATCCGATATCAAATGTTCGAAATAAATGAATCGTCGAGGAGTCCTTGGTTAATTTTAAACGAAAACAAGCGCTGTAGTTTCTGTTTCAAAATATACTTGACTTTGAACGCGTATTGGGAAATAAGAAGCTTCATGGAGAGGTAGAAATAGCCACACCTGACGCCGGCGACACAGGAAGTGTGCACGGCCGGCCTTAATAAACTGAAAAGATGGCAGGATGAATAATTTAAGAAAAATTTGAATGAGCATTACTTATCAAAAATATAATTTTATTTATCTTATTTTATGACATTATTATTTATATTAGAATAAAAGTTCAACTATGGAGGCTAGTCCTGCACAAGCGAGTAAAAGAAACTGGAGACTAGTAGGGGTATTTGTATATGTTTCTTGTCGGAACTCATCAGTAATCAAGTATCACTGATTTTCTGTACCGCGAGTTCTCGAACAAATACGTTTATAGCGGTAATTAAATTACCTAGAGTTGTAAGAGTATTTAGCATTTCTATAAATACACCCTTTGGCAATGCGGAAGACGGAAGTCTCATCATTTCGTAGTGTAAAGAAATTTGGAACGATTTTATGACCGATTTTCGTAATCTTGCGTCTGCATAGTGCATAGACAACGATGTTACGTTGTGCGCGTCTCGGCGTACGAAGAAATATAAACATTAAAATGCGCTCCAACAAATTGGCGATTGTGTAACAATGACACAATGAGATTTCCATAAATTAAGGCAACCATTTTAGGTTCCGAATTTGCTACAACGCACCGAAACACTAAATGACTTTCTCCAAGCTGGAATCAACGCGGCAGATTGAATCGGGATTATCGGAGCGTAATCGCCGCCGTGGTGAAGTTTCCGACTTATCCACACTGCGAAATGCAAGTTGCAAATAATTTCCTTGCATGTTTATGAATTGTATGTGTATTATGTGACAGGTACATAGCGAAGAAAACATAATGGTCGACTTTGTAACTTGTTGTAACAAAGAAAAGCTTCACATCATCATTATCATACCGTATTTACTTCAGATGTGCTTGCGAGAGAAAAAGATAGCAATTCTGTTTACAAACTAATATGACCTGTAGTTAAACGACTACAATTGTTAGGTCATTATTAGGTGCTGTTACGATGCGCTGGTTTGGATATTGAACACCAATTATTTGGTAAACAAAAAAAATAAAAGCCCACGAATAGGTGTTGTGATTTGATAAAAATAATATAAAGCACCATCATTGTTGGCAAAAGTTACGATAGCAAGTACTCTAGTGATCTTGTAACACAAATCGTCTTACAAAGTTTTAATGATAATACCACGAATGAATTAGCGTGGACACGTTCCTGTTTATAAATAAATAAGTAGCTTTAGGTTGAGGAAGCGGACGCTTGACCTAGATTCACATGGCATGGGGTCATTTCGCTCGATAAAGAGTGTTACTTACAAATGATATTTCAGTCTGTCCTCCAGCTTTGCAAGCCTAGAATGAAGATTATTGAGATTTTCCGTGGCACTGTGATCACTTTCGCGGTTTTTTAGCCGTTGGAAAAGTGCGAAACGTCTTCCGCACACGGGGCTCGCATAAACACTGAGCGTGCGCGCGTCCCCTATTCCCGAGCCGACGTCCTTGCGTGAATGGGGCGGCTTCGTAGGGTGGCGCCATGGCAGCACGTTGTGGTAAAGCGTCAATCAATATGCGAGATGTGATCCCTTGCTAATCGGCAAACTGTCGGCTGCCAGTTATGGTAACTAGTTATGTTTATGTTAAATATTTTGCTTTTGCTTTAACTTACTATATTCATATATCACAAGTAATTTTGGAGAATAGAGAGTTGGGGTTATATAAGCTAAAATATAATATAGAGAAGACCTATTGAGTAGTTGGAGATTGAATGTAGTGGAAAACAAAGTAATGAATGAGCTGTGAGCGCTGAACGTTTGGTTAACAGTTTGTTTATTTGCCTTTAGAACCATAAAAAGAACTCAGATCTCACAAAACTGTTTTGCGTAAACAAACAAAAGACAGCAACAAAAAAGTGACAAGCGTACGGTACACAGTGCACGGGCCTAACGGTACCTCTTTGGCGGAACTTTGCATACCTAATAAAGTGGTTCAAATATTGCGTAGCAACAAAGTACAACGTATGTTAACAGTGCCACTATCTTAATATGAGTTGTTCTCAAAGTTTCAGCATTCGAGTTTGGACAAATTTCTACAGACAGTTTTCAGATCGCTAAATAAAAATAGCGAATATAATTAAGAAGTTGCAAAAACTGAGTATAGTATAAATGAAATGCAGCAACAGAGTTGCAAAAGCACTGCACACAGCTAGACGACACGTAAGAGGGCGTAACGTATGCACATCAGCGCAGAGTGCGTATGCAATAGACGTTGCGCAAAACTCAGCGACGCCATTTTTCATCCCCCCTTATCCTTTTCAACTTTCTACACAGCAGTAACCGCAATGAACAGAGAAATAATGCAATGGCGAGCGTGATAAGATCGGTTTCAAGAAAATCGTAGAAAAAACACAACGAACACCGGTCGGCTGCAGAAGCCTCTTGAAATACTACAAAAACGTCGACTACCTGTTTTATGAGACTCGGTGTGTTTGGACCTGTTCACTAATGAACTTATCAAGGAAATCATAAAATTGAATGACATTTGTATGGATTTTTTTCAGGTAACTCTTGCAGTTATTACCAGGGAGCTACTATAAGCACGGGTTTATTGTTGCCGTTTTTTTTTAAATAATAGATACAAGTATTTCTATACATAAACTACCCTATTGCCTTGCATTGTGTACTTGCATCATAATGTCATTGCAATGTTTGCAAATATTTCGATGAACAAAGATCATTTGTAACAAAAATTAATAATTAAAAAATACAAGTAACGATGCGAATTATTTTCGGTAATAAGTCAAAATCACAGATTTATATGTTACGGGCGCGATATGATATAAGAGTGCGTATGCGCGCGAAATTTGTACCACTGACGAGCTACACGACGGCCCACCAGCCGACGTCGCAACGCAGCGACGCGAGAACTCACCGTGTCAGAATGGTACAGTACAAGCCCGGCCTATACATGTACACGAAGTGTATAGAGCATGTAATACAATGTAATAAAATGCAGAAAAGTAAAAACCAAACGAATACGAAAACATTGACATAACTAATATAAAGTACAAAAAATAAAGTAAGAAAAATTGTTCTACACTTGAATCTCAATACAGTCGCGAACATATTACATTTACGAACAATATTTTATACGAAAAATGTTTGTGTATAAATGTTGTCTTAATATTTCTTATTGTTATTAATATTTCTTGTATTGATTGGTCGGTTTTAGTTGATTGGTCAAGAGTGAATACTTTCATGCAGTTTTTTTTTAATTGACAATGGAGTTTAAACTACACATGGTATTATTTAATACGTATTCATTAATGTTGCCTATATGAATAAATATCATCTCACAGTAGTTCTTAGTGGTCCGATCAATCGACCGAATACCGATCAACTGTTTGCTGTTATTATTTAATACCTTAAACTACCGATAGAGTTCGAGTTTATGACGATTTACACATTCTAAAATCTTCTTGTCTCTTTCTAGTTATTTTACATTATCTAGGCTGCACCAAAACTTTGTAGAAGTTAACATTGGCTACAGCTTATATAAAACAGAAATATTGTACTATCTTTTTTTCTAATGGTTCGTGGACCTATCTCAGTGTTTACTTTTTGTACTTCACTGAATGCAAAGGTTGTCGTGCTCTTGAGACATAAAGAGTAACTGGAACAAGGATTCCCGAGAGGGAACCTCGGCACATAGCTAAGTGCGCGACAGCAACTTGTTAGTTGCAGTGGCGCACCCGGGTGGGCGAAGTGTCATAAACAAGGACGAAAGTAACAGTAACACTTCATGCGTTGTGTACACATGCGCTATCGGCTAAAGAGAAGAAGAAATATTTTAGTTTACACTAGTGAAGATGTCAGGCAATTGAGGAAGAGGTTTTATAAGAACGCAACAAGATGGCGTAATAACGTAACGTAAACAAATCAAACTTTATATTTGTCTACATAGCGGACGTGCCGCGGATGGAACTGATAAAATTACAAAAACATGACAAGTAATAGCCGCTGAAAGTATCTCCGGTTGAGATTGATACGAAGATAAAATCAGTAAACGTGCCATCGATGTTATCAACAGATAGTTTGGTAAGGTGATATAAACGAACGCTGCGATTGCATTCGCGTTACGTAACCACAGTAAAAACGTCGTCCTTTACGAATCGAAGTAAACATAAAACAGTGAGCACCGTATAAAATTACAAGTAACGGAGTGAAATCGACGGATATTAGTGGGCAGCCATTTGCGTGAAATGAAATAAACAAGAGGAATTAGTGCCGGCCAATAGCCAGAGCTATCTGACCGCAAGGGAACGGGCGCCACCGTGACTTTCCCTTTTCTTCTGGTGAAAGTGATGATGGTCAATGTAAAACAAAGCAATATTATGCATCCAATACCCATCGTAGTCCCGTCAGTAACTATTCATAGAATGTAGAAGCTAATAATAATCAAAACATTTGTGTATTTAATAAAGCATGCTGTTTTATTTACAATTAAAATTAATTCGTTTTTTCAGTTACTTCTTTTGCCATGTAATTTGAAAGTGTAAAGTGAGGGAACATTTTTAATGAATTAAGTCTATACTATGAATCATTGTTGTACAATACACAACGTAACTATGTTACATACGTAATATCGTTTTTTTTACGGGTGTGCTCATATTTAATTTACTATATATTTACTCTATTTAAAATTTTCCAATTTTTTGTTTATATTGCAATATCGAAAAGCGTTAGTACTATTCTACTAACGTAATCGACGAAAAAATCGTGATAATCTATTTCCAACAAGTGATAGTGAAACAAACGTCGATCGTAATTAGAGAAAATGCGGTCTGCAGCACTTCTGTGCAACATTTCAATGCTGAAAGTATAAGGCTGCCAGTAAATCTACAAAACGAAAATTGTGTGTAGTTAATTGCGGGCGCATTCATTAAGACCGATATCTAGTAACACCGGCCCCTGCCAACTCGATCATTGCAAACGGTGCAGCCATCTTAATGTGGTGACGCGCAAACCTTTCTCATACCACATAACATAAGAATTATTGTTGTAAGATACTTTTGATTGATGAATTTCAATATTACAATAATAGTTGTTTATAAATCAAATGCTTCATTTGGCAGAATTATTTTTAAAGAAAACAAAAATAATTCTGCCTCGCGACTTAACAAATTGCAGTTGTGCGTACCCAATCGTTCGGTCCAAAAGTATATCGGCTCCAGTGTACAATTGTCTCAAAATTTTTAATGGAGACTAGCACATGGGCAAATTCTGCTCCGAAGGTTAGAGCAAGCCAAAGAGAACGGATCTCTGCAAGTAATGTGCATAAAGCGACAGTTAACTGTATTTATTAAGCACGTGTGAAACTCAGCGTTGTGTAACAATTTCACACTTCGAATGGGCACATTGTCACGAGGTCTGAAAAATGTAAAGCATTGATAAAACTGTAATTTTGTCACTGGCAAATCGTAAGAAAAGACTATATAAAAGCAACTTCAATAGAAGAGTTTTTGAGTCTCAATAGTGTTTTAAAATTTAGCGATGCATGTAAAGTTAAAAATTGGTCAGAGGTAATTTTTACTAATTAATATTTTTGAATCACTTTGATCGAACGAGCCATATAGATAAATAATCCGCTAGAATACAAAATAGCTCTTTAGTAACATGTAGGCCATTCATTTATCATATCGTGGCCTTGCAACTTTAATTTCTTTATGTTGCTAGAGGTAGGTAGGGCGCTGTTTAATTGGTTATTCCAATTTGACCTTGTTTCTGTTTAAAACTTGACGCGTTGTTTTTTTAACTGTTTTGATACTTGATTTGATAACAAAAAGAGATTAAATCAACAAAATGAAGTAAAGATTTCATAACAATAAGTCTAGTTGAAATAATTTCTGAAATTCAAGTTAAAAAAACCGCAGATGAACATTTTCGTGATCTCTGCTACGATAGTCACACATTTGATTATCTTGCACATCACTCACCCGATAAAGTTTTTAATGAAGCAATAGACCGCGAAGAGCGTCGCGTCGCTGAGGTCAGGCTGTATGCGAGGCAACGGCAGTGGTAGCGGCAGCGCCAGCTCGGGCGCGGCGTCATGCGGCCTGGCCGCGCTCATGGCGCTGAGGCGCGCGGCCGCGGGCTGCGGGCGAGGCGGCCGCTCACCGCGCGCTCCGCATGCCAGCCGGCACGAGCCTGCCGCCGCCCGCCGCCGGACGACGGACGACGGACGCCGGCTGCCGCGGCTATCGATCGCGGAACCTACGCGCCTGCGCGCCTTACACGTCCAACATCAGAAACGCGAGGTACACCACGAGGAAGAACCACGGACAGAACAGATACATACAAACGGACATCGTATCGCGAGTCGGATCTATGGCGAAGGACGAGTTCAGTGATCGATTTAGGTGAGCGTCGGTGATGGCGCGTGCGAATCGCGCGTGCGTCTTACGGCGCGGCGGCACTCCGACTGGACGCGCTCGCGCCGCGTGTTCGCGCCCGTGCCCGCTCACCGAGCCACCTACGGCAGCACGCACTATATACTGTGTAGCCTCACTTTAAACCACCTTCGATGACATACAGAGGATACAATATCTTTTACACCGTATTAACAAGTATGAAAATTTGCAATGAATCAGCTAATAAACAATCTAAACAATGAAAATTCAAATATAAATTAAATTTATTTGGACACACGATCAATTTAATCTTCCGAACACAAAGTTTAGGCGTCAACTTGATTAATATCTGATATGAAAACTACCTCATTTCATGATAAAAGATATCGTTATAATTAATTGAAATAAATCTTTGTAATCAAATTTTATAAATAGAAAAAGCTCAAAGACGAAGCAGGAAGTAACGACAGTCCACATGGAAACCGATCCCCAAATAGTAGAACCACGGTCAACGTCCTCGCAGCGGATTGACAGAGCGTTCCGTCGAGTGCTTATGAAAAAATACACCATCATCTATAGAGCGAGCAAAGGCGAAACGACACAAAATGTTTTTGCCATCGCCATAGCTAGTGATTAGTGTTGTCCTAATGAACTGTGAGAGTGCTGAGGCAGAGCCAAGCCACGCACATCGGCGACATATCGCGTTTCATCTTGCGAGTGCGTTGATCCCAACCTTGCTACTGTATTGAGCAAGTTTTCATACATCTCACGTTACGGTTTTTTTTTAAACCAATCAGTCGGAAATTTGTTGTTAAATTTGTGGTCAAAAACTTTCTAGAAGAGTATGTGAGCAATTTGATCTTAAGTTGAGAAACAAGAAGCGTGTTTTTATTTTTTTTTACCAATCGTATATCAATTTCACTGTCAGATTTCATCGAATTTATCTAAGTGTACTTCAACTTTTGAGTTTAACATAAGATGTCGTTAAAATCATACTGATAATTCTAAAATTATATGAAACGAAAGAAAGAAAAGGAAGCTTGGAAGACATTTTGTAAATATTTAAAATAAAAACCTTGTATGTATTTCTAAAATCCGAACTGGCGATATCAGTACTGTCGTGAATTAAATTTAATTGCCAATAACTAGAGCCATAACATGAGGTACAATAAACTGAGTATTCGATAAAGAACTAAGGATAAACGCTGCAATAAAACATGAATAATGCAAAAGAAATGTTTAATTAGAAAAGAGCAAAACAAAGATTAGCTTCGTAGAAAACTGCAGTCTTCCTGTAAGTAGTCCTGTTACATTTCTAGGAACGGGTTGAAACAAACGGAGCGACATGTTGGCCGGTGCAATTAATAGAAGCCGGAGATACTGTTTCATTACGACTGGTTATTTTATTAAAGAAAAAGAAAAAGATAATTATTAATTATCTGTTTCTTTAATGAAATTACTGAACTGAACTGAAAATAAAATAAATCGCGTTGTTTTTCTTAGTGTTTTAAAAAAAATCTTCTAGCATAAAATACAT
>DWTW01000314.1:0-17511 GCA_018246275.1 Papilio slateri
TATATATATATTTAATTCTTAATTAATAGTATTGTCAGATATATGTATATATATTATCTTATCACATTTGGTTCTCAGATTGAATTACTGATTGCTTTTTTTCTTTTTTTTTTAATGGACCGTATTTTTAATTAATTAATTAACTTTATGACTAACACTTCAGATTTATGACTAAAGATACAAAAAAAATATGTACAACAGTACAAATTTAATGTAAACAAATCTAATCTAATCTAAATCAAAACAAAAATAAACAAATCTAAAAAGTATTTATCCGCCATCTTTATACAAACAATATTCTTCAAATCACCAAAATATTCGAGCCCCGTTTTATGTAAACTTGATTGGATTCTGTTTGAGCTCGAGATATCCTCTTTTGATGTGCAGCATCAGAGAGCTTTATTAACTCTTAGCCACAATCTCGAACAATTTTCCTGTTTTTTTAAAATCGATCGCAAATACACTGTAAACAAATTCATAAACTTTTTTTTTAGAAGATGGTGGCATACTTGTGGTCACTAGATGTTAAGTGACCGCTACCCATAGGCATCAGCAACAAACTGACGAGTTGCGTTGCCTACCTTTAATGGACATAGGACTTCGCGTCAAATCCTCTTCTTCTTCCCATAATTTCCTTATTAGAAAAGAATAGGAAGGGAAAAAGGACTAGTATTTAGGTCTCCGGTACCTCACTCATCTGACGAAACGCAGAAAGACTTCACGCCTGTCTTCTGTGAGGTCGGGGTATCTCACCGGTCGAGCCGGCCCTGCAGTGCAACAGATGTTGCGGCTCTACCTTCTGACGTAAAAAATAGAATGAAGTGGTATACGGGATACCACTTCATTCTATTTTTTACGTCAGAAGGTGGCATTGTTCAAACTTTTTAACTAATGTAAAAATATGCCATTTTTGCATGTAATAAATTCTTTTCATTATATGGGTTTTATGCTGACGTCGCGACACTCTGGGGACGAATATTGAAAGAATCTAATGACGCCTCACTCTTCAAAGTCGGTAGGCTACATGAGTCACAACGGAAAGACCACTAAAAACATAACCCCTGTCAGTGGGCAAAAATAAGAAAAGGGCACTCTAACACTCTTTCAGCTATTTATGGATGTTTATAAAAGAGTGCAAGGCACTAGAGGTAGACTTTTTAGCTAATTATTGTATCCCGTTCACCTTGCACTTGAAGGGCCGGAGCTGCGAGTGCACGAGCTGGTGCCGCTGCAGCAGCTGCTTGTGGCGGAAGTGCTTGCCGCAGGTGCCGCACACGTAGCGCTGGCCCGCGTGCGCCGCCTGCTTGTGGTACACCACCGACGACGGGTGACTCAGCACCTGCACCACAAGTCGGTTCAAACCTTCATTAGATGCGAGTGAGTTCAATAGATTGTGAGATTTTTGTATGCGTTAGTGATCTTAGCATCAGCTATGAGGCAGTGTCGCTGCACACGTAAATTGTAGACTGTTCTGTTTGTGTTATTATCTTCTTTACATAATATAAAACAAAGTCCCCGATGGCATATATTTATATTTTAAAAATAGCTTACTTGTTGGTGACCATTTTTTTAGAAGTTAAAATGGGTATCCATTCCTAATTAGTAATTGAAGAGCCATTAAGACGAATACAGTATTTAACCTTATCATTGAGCCAATCCTTTACACCGTATAATTTAAATGATTATCTTAGAAATTATCGCAAAATAAAAATTAATGCTCGCGAAAATAAAATCAATATTATTTATATGTTCCATAAGTTTCTAACAGATGGCGGTGAGGTTACTGACACATGTAGGTTTGGTTTAGGTTTGTCACGCGTGTTTGCCTGGCTATAGATAATAAATGCTACCCGTGCGAAACCGGGGCGGGTCGCTAGTATCGTACACAATGTATATTATATATTTCTTCCTTCTAGTTTTTCTCCTGTAAACTTTTAAAAAACTAATACGAGCAAAAAATTATTGAATATACTTCTGATGGACCTTTTTTTATTGCAATAAGTATACAAGTATGTCAAAGACTAGAAGTAACGTCTTTCCATCGAACCTACTAACACATGTGGTTACATCTTTAAATTGTCATAATTAAAAAACATTTTAAAAATTATTTAACCAATAGAAAGCTCTTTTATCAGACTATAGCTGTGGCTATATTTTGATCTACTCGAGCGTAGCTGGGGCGGGTGACTAGTATGTACTTTGCTGCATAATGTTTGCTTACCTTCCCGCACAAGTCGCAGGCGTACCCCTTGTTGGCGGCCTTCTGCCGGCGGTGGGAGATGCGGTGCAGCGCCAGCGAGCGCGGGTAGCCGAACGCCGCGCCGCAATCCGAACACTTGTACGGTTTCTCGCCTTGATGCACCGCCTAGAAATTAAAACACAACTTTTAGATACGAGAAAATATAGTTTTAAGTTGACCCGTTCGAATATACCGCAATGTAATCAAACACCAAAAACAAACGAATATAATGAATATGACGACGCCCTCGCCTTTGTTAGTAAACAGCGCGCGCAACAGGAAATCCCCCACCACTGAATGCGCCCCGGGGGTGGGAAATGCCTAACCCCACCACCAAAGTCTTATTAAAGTTAGGGATCGGCCGTTGAGAGCATCATTCGTCGTGCGACAGTTGTACAGTGCACATCACTACAAACGAGTGCTAACTTAATTAAAGTTGTGTGATTACGAATAGACAAGTTTTGAAAGAAGGCTAGTGTTTCGTTTTCAAAACGATGACGGATCATGCGCCTACAAGAAACTCTAAGTCTAGGAATATTTACAAATTAATAAAATATCTTGAAAATAGAAATAATGAATGCTGCATTAGCCAAGTCGTTTAACTTCGTAAAATAAGAGGAGTTTTAGAACTAAAATATAACCTTTTAATTATTTTTTTTAAATAATGCATTTTCACATTTAATGTTAGTGAATTATTTAGACATGTCTTATGTTATACAAGATATTAAGTTAAAGGGGTTACCACCATTGAGATGGTTATTATTATAGTGTCGTTAGATGTGTTTCCTTGGAGAACGAGGAACCGCAGCCCGCCCCACTCGAAGATGAACACCGAGGTTTTAATGAATGTAATCTCATCTCACATAACCCTGCCTTCTGCCCAAAAATTAGGGTCTTTGGAAGATGTCCTCCGCAACATGGTGCAAGGTGACCGTAGACATATTTACCTTGGTATGCAGCGACTTGCTTTGTCTACTGCTGAAAACTTTGTTACAATGATTGCATTTCACTTTGGTTTTGACTTTCCCTACGGGCACCTCGTCCCCACTTTCTGCTGGTAGATCACCACGCTCTGTGAATAGTATAATGTTGTTGTTGAACTACATTACTTACATAATAATTTTAATAATTATATAAAAGTGTGTATGTAATTTGACTAAATATTAAAAAAAAATGTTTATACCTAATAATTATACAAGGTGTAACCAAACCCATTGGAAACCTGAAAACAGTGTGTTCAGAATCGAGAGGAAAACCGTGTGCACTGTTTATTAACTTTTCCTGCCACACAAGTCTACAAGTTGCCAATGAAGTTTCAAAAGAAAATGTGGAGTATACTTACAACATTGTCAATTTAAATCGAGGGATTGCTTTCGTTTATTGCCGTTTCAAAAATTTAATTTGAAATCTACTATGATTAGGTGATAAAATGTTCCACAGTAACAACGTACAGAGCCTGTCTCAGTAGGCGACTTAAATGTAAACAAAAGTACCCCACTTTTGTTTACTTGTCCTAAAACTACATTTAAAATGTTAGTTTCCTATTCCATATCTAAAAGGATGATTATAGAACATTCTCTAACTGTTTTCTACAGAGTGCTTATTAAATTGTCTGTTTTTGTTGATCGTTAATTTGTTCTCTTACTCTGGCTCAGATTTTGAATCAGAAAGTGAATAAATTTTTAAATCACAATATTTGTCATGCATTACCCAAATTGTAACTAAATTATATGAAATTAATATTTTTTTTTGTAAGTCGCCTAAAAATAAAAGGTAATCTGCAATATCACATTCACATTTGTTTGTTTACATTTAAGTCATTTAATACTGAATCAAAGTATAACAATCTTACGTCACGCAAAACGACACTGCAACTTGACAGGACACGAATAAATGTTAGGTTACCAATCAAATAGAATTGAGATGAGACAGATTTAAAGAATCTAAACTCTACATGAATTCATAATAATAAAAATTATTTGGGGTGTCTGTGGTTTTCATTGGGGGTCATGTTACACATTGTATAGTATAAAAGGTAAAGTTAATTAAGGTCTTATAAAAACTGTAAGGTTATCTAGCAACTTCCCGCCTCGCACAACCGCGTTGTGGAATGATCAGTCCCCAGCAGCATTTCCAAACCACTACGGCTTACGGCCCTTCAAGAAACGAGCGATCTACTTCCTTAAAGACCGGCAGCTCATCTGCGGTACCTCTTGTTTTGTGGATGTTCATGGGCGGCGGTGATCATTCAACTTTAGGCGACCCATTCCCTGTGTGCCCCCTTATCTTACGAAGAGATAGGTTTTTATTGCAATGAAGAAGGCTGCAGTTATTTCCTGGTAATGACAGTTTCATAGAGTTGTGAGATGGCTTACCAATTTTTTCAGGTGATTCGCCATTTTCAATTTTTGGAACAATGTTAGGTGCATCATCTATTTTAATCTCAGCATTGGTGTCCACTGCATGTACCGGGTTCAAGTCCGGCAAAGCTTTGGGCACAGTCTTTGGTGGGGACGCTGGCTGTGTGTTACTGTCAGGGTGATCTACAGTCACTGTTGTGTCCATCATCTGTTGTGATTTTTGAACACCTTTTCCTGCTGCATTTACATTCTTTACAGATTTCTGTAGGTAAAATATAAAGGTTCATTAAAGAACTATTTGGTAAACCATACAATATTTTAAATTTAGAAACCGAAATCTTAACTTCAGTTTATGGTGTGTTCACTAGTTATTAGGCCGAAGGTTCTGGGTTAGATTAACAGCCACAGTAAAGTTTATTGTTTGATTGTTTTCCAAAAATCATAAATGTGTTTTACACTGACTGATTTGTTTCTGGACAGTTTATGGCAATGAACTACCACAGAACTGAGCACCAAGCTCAACGAAACTGCATGTAACTAACTAATAAAGGCAAAAATGTATCACAAAATTATATTGATTATATGTAGTGTAAAATACCAATTCTAGTTGTTTGTCAACATTGAATTTACAAATACTGTAAAATAATGTATCACTCACCAAACGGCTTTGATTGCTAGAAGACGTAATATCCTTGCACTGAAGTATGTTCTGCCCAACGTGCTTGGTCTCAGTCTGGTGGTCGCAGAAGCGCAGTCTTGTAGAGAAGGTCTCGGAGCACTGCGTGCACTGATACAGTACCGGGCCATGCTGAGCGATGTGAGACATGTAGCGACCGACGCTGGCGAACACCATGCCGCATATCATGCACTGCTCGCGCGTCTGTCGGTGACGCCCTGGAACAGTTAACAACAAATATACAATACTAACATTTCATTGCTAAGCAAATAGTAACAGCAGAATCACCTCAACTGGGAAAGTAACACAGCCACAGAACAGCAGGTTAAGGTAGGCTTTTTTTTATGGAAAAAGGTGGCAAACGAGCAAGCGGTCACCTGATATTACGTAACCGTTACCCATAGGCATCTGCAACAAGCTAATGTGTCGCAGATGTGTTGCCTACCATTAATGGACAGAGGGGACAGACAAAAAAAGGATATTTCCTTTTCCTATCTATCCCTTCCTCGTCCAATCCTCTTCCACTTCCCATCCTTTCCTTGGTAGAAATGTATAGGAAGAGGAAGAGGACTAATATTAGGCCTCCGGCACCTCACCCATCAGGAAACGCAGAATACTTCTACTTCACGCCTGTCTCCTGTGAGGTCTTGGTATTTCACCGGTCGAGCCGGCCCATTCGTGCCACAGGTGTTGTTGTTGCGGGCTCTACCACAGTTAATCTGCTAATCATCTGATTTGCTTCTGACTGTTCTTGGTGCAGATCTTGATGGGAAGTGGTAATAAATTAACATAAGGTGAGTTAGCTCGTGCACTTTCTACCATAATAAAATACAGTAAACACAATTTTGTTGTGTCGGTTGCATATTGAACCCAAGATACATCATAAAACCGCTAGCTAAAGGTCGACAAGTTGTTTTAAATGAGGACTGGATACAGTAGAAAAAACTTTATCAAGGTCCAGAAAATAAAACTTAAGGTGCTTTAAACCTATGAAAATAGGACTATGAAAATATTTTTTAAATTAATATATAAATTAAACTCATTTAACAATATTCAGTGTACCGAATGTCAACCTTTCATGATACAGACCACTGTCTACCTATATATATTATTAAACTTTCTTGGTTTTTACTAATATAAAGATCAATCTACCGTTCTTCTGATTCTACAACCACTACTATTAGGCTAAAAAGCCAAAAAGCCCAATTGTGGTAAGAACCACTGTCTACCTCTTGAATGACCCCTGAGCTAGATAATAATAATTTTTGCACTTGATTACTTTCTTTTCTTAAAATTTACTACCCACTTCACCTACCTTTAGGCCGCCCCCTCCCCTTTCCTTTCAACACAACAACTAACTCTCCCGATTTTTCCATGTGACCTATTACTTGAGGCTCCTTTGTCTCTGGTACTTTGGGTGATTGGTCTACACTAACTTTTTTTTCATTGTCACTGTCTTCACCATCAGTCATCCCTTCCTCCTTAAATATTCTCTCCAATTCCTTTCCCTGCGAATTAAAATGTTTGTCGAATTAAAACTACAAGTAGTTGTGTAGCAACAATAATTTAAATACTGCATGTGAAGAATAAATAATATAGTATGTTACTTAATAATGGTGAAAAAATTATTAGAAACTATAAATTAATTATAAAGTTTAACTTTTAGAAACAAACAAATCATAACACATTATAGCATTTTAACTCAAAAATATAGTAAAACTTAGTGAAATCTTATTTATGAATGAAGGTTAAGGGTTAAAATCTCACAAAGCTAGCATCAATGACATGTTTCCATTTCTTGAGACATTATTAGGTACCAAGAAATTGCTAAAATTAGTCAGTCAGTCTGACTTATTCCAAAACAAGGTTGAAGTTTGGTACCAAAGGTAATACCAGGCTTAAACCTTGAACTTACTTAAACATTATTACAAAACAAAGACTATCTTTAAACCATGGATAGATGGATATGGTACTAAAGTTAAACCACACAGACCCCCCTAGTTTATCTCTAGACTAACTTTGGTTGTCATAAACTTTGGGCTTGAAATATTTTAATTTAGAAAATTTCTTGTAACAAGCAATAGAAACTGTTTTAAACAAGTTAAATGAAATAAAAAATTACAACTTAGTACAACACCTATAATGAAATCCAAACATTTATTTTGAGTGCATCAAATTTCACATAAACACAGTACCTTTTGAGATTGGAGACTCACCATACTCATATTATGAATACAATAGGTATTCACAAACACCAAACTCACAGAAACAAACATTTTAATTTCAACCATTGGTTTTATTCTAAGATTCAAAATTAACGATGACATTTTTAATTTACACAGGAACTCCTTTGATGTGAGCATAGCAATTTTGGCATTACATGTCTTCAAATTTTAACATCCCTCAAAATAATAATTTATGTGTGTTCGATAGATTGGAACAAAACCAAATAATATATGTCATTTTGTGTACTAATCAATTATTTACGCTTTTAGTGTGTTAAGAAAAATTATTTTCAATATTTCATTTTTATCTGTGAATAGATTTGAACTGCGGATTAGCCTTTGCCCAAATTATCCTAGAATAGTCTTCAATTTGTAATAAGCATATCATAGAGTTAGAGTTAGACCTGGTTTAAACCTGGACTAAATATGTTTTTTGTAAAAAGACTAAATGTGTCTCTTCAAGATTTAAGTTGAAATCTTGTTGAAAAATCTTACCTGAACCACTTCTTTGAATCTCGTAGGTGTCTTCCTACGTCGTTTGCCTGTTGTTCCATCACTGTCATTCCCCTCAGTCTTAAACTTCTCCTTTTGGACCTTGAGAGCATCCTTCTGTGCTAGCTCCTCGGGGTTGTTTCGTTTTTTAGGTGGCCTACCCCTTTTTCTTTTAGGCTTATCTAATCCTGCTACTTGAAGAGCAATTGGGTGCTCAACCTGGTACACTCCATCGCTGGTGTTTACTGTAATTTGAATGTCAAAATTACATAATTATGTATCATGTCAACCTCAACAACCTATTTTTTTTTTGATAAACATTGTTTTAAGATACTATTTCATATATAATCATGTCCACAGTTTATTAATTGACTGGAAATGACATCAAATTCTGAATGATTCAGTCAGTTCACAAGATGCTGATAGTTTATAATATGTCTAGTCTGAGACTAAATGGTAAGTTAATAATCCGTCAGTGACAAATTCATGGGCATACATACACACAAGTCTATGGTCAATGTTTAACTTCCTTTTATTAGTTTGACTTGTACATATTCACATATCATTGTGATGGAAACTTGTAATATATTATATTACTGCCCTTAAAATTAGTTATTTTATAGTATTTTGGAAATAGCTCTTTATAAACTACATTTTTTTTTGGAAAGATATCAAAAATTAATGTTAATAGCCCTTATTAACCTTAAAATTAACTATTTTGAGTAAGTCTACTTTCTATTGCTGCTGGACAAAATCTTAAAACTAAAACATTTTTTTTATCTTATTTTGTTCTGTTGAAATAGTAAGTTTGCAAGCTGTTTATCAAAAGTTTAAAATCAAAAATTTATTTAATGTGTAAAGATATGTAAGGGGATTATAAGGTTTGTATTTACTTTTTGTATTATTGTTTTTACTTACTGTACTACTTACTGTATTCACTTTTCCATTTGATTATTAAAAGAAAAGCAAGTTTTATTATTTCGATATATAATTAAACTTACTTTCATAAATAATTTTTTCAGTTATAATTTCAGGTTCATTGGAGGTAGTGTAGGACTTCTTGTATTCTTTTTCCCTTTGACAAAGTTCTCTTATAACTTTCTGCAAGCAAAGTCAATTTAATATATTCGGTAAATTTATTAATTTAAGGATACGGAAAAGTATAAATTATGTGTACCTGGCCATTTATTATCAAATTCAGAAACTCCACCGCGGCTTCAAGTTGTATTGTACACCCAGGACAAATAGTACGTGGTAAATGACCATCATCTGAGACCTATATTTTACATGAAAATTGTTAATTGTTTATAACAGGTACAGATTCAAGCTAGTTTATAAAAATAACCGTATAAACAGAAGGGATAATGTAAGTGCAAAAACAAACAAATAATGAACAATATATGTCAAATCAAATCTAGCGGATGTGGGAACACTACACAAAATTACATTTTGATCCTCTCTTTTGAGAAATTTCCCTTTATTTCATGAAATCACAATATTACACATTGGGAATAAAATAAATTTGAAAATATAAAATTCTGACATACTACACTATTACCCTTCTGTAAGAAAATAAAAAGAAATAAATTATAATGGATATGAAATTGTTAACTTCAAGTGAAAAGGCAGCCATCTTAAGAAATTTAAAGTCAAAACAATTACAATTAAATTCAACTGTGCCCTACCTTAATGGGTAAATAGGTATTAATAATTTCACTGAGATTTTGACCATTTTCTTCATTTGAATATAATAGATTTCCATTATCATTTTCTTCTCCACACAATCTGCATACTGTAGAATTGTATAGGAACACTTCCATCTTTCTTTGTCACATAAGGCGCCATCTATGTCCGTAAAAAGTTAACAACTTCATTGCAAATTCCCTAAATAAATGCATAGTTGGAAGAGATTTTTTTAATTTTTAGAAAAAATCTCATATAGGATTTACAGGTCTTTGGTAAAAAAAAAATTGTCTATGGGAAAGTGGAAAACTTATGCGAAACTAGTTTTCACCTGCAGTTGATGGCCTTAAATACTTGTTAATGGTCATCGAAAATACACTAATTTTAGTTTGTTTTTAAGTAGTGATGAGAATAATACAGTATTTTTTTGTTGGATAAAATTTACATTTTGTCTTTTTCTGTACTAACCAACCAGTGTCTTTTTTGTCAACATAGACCGTTCGTCCATAGACATGAAGACGAATTTTAAGAGTGAAGTGTCTTTCGATTCGTATTCTTCCCTTCTCCTTGTTATAGGAGTGCAGTTAGTCGATTTTTTTTAAATTCATTATTGCTTGCCTATATCTGTGGAATTGCAACAGCTGGAACCATTTCTTTTTGGTCTTCCCAATTCCTTGAGAATTGAATGTTTGTCAACATAATTAAGAATACATTTTCTATTTATTTTAAATGTTTAATAAAGCTAAGCCAGATGTAATTGAAATATAGATAATACGAGTAACAGTTCTCAAGCTCAGTGTTATGTATGTATATTAAAATCGACGAGCTGAATTTTTTTGTAATTTGATTATTGACATAAGATATTATAATATTTAACTTGGCAACCGATATTGTAAATGAAGTTTCATTCTTCCATCCCTCGGGAACAGTTAATTCGGGAACGGTTGAATCGTTAAGACGCTAAAGTATAACAAACAAACAACTTACAATCCATTTATAAAATTAACGTCAGGATATACTTGTACATTTAAGATAATCAATTTAGCAGCACCAGCAATAGCAGTCAGACTTATACAATTTATTTATTTTAACATCCTAGTTATACTTTCATTTTACTATTAGAATAAAACAGAAACGTATATAAATATTTAGTTAAAACTGGTTAAGACTTTAGTAAAAACAGTAATATCCCAAGTTCTTATTTAATCTAATATTTTAGACAATTTTTATTTATCTGTTTTTGTTTAATTTTGTAAAGAAATTAAATTGCGTATGGCAACATTGATCTTTTTTTAATATCTTTCTTTCTTTTTTTAGCCCTTTCCGGTGTAGTTCTTGGGGCTGGGAGCCGTAGTTTCGGTTTTTATTATTTTAATCGCCTTTAATCCATAAATATGAGAATCTATAAGGACATTATTACCGGTAAATATGATATACTTGATATTGTGAATATATTATTTAAATGATTTTAGTGATAAATACAAAAATGTCAAAGTGATTATTGTGACATCTTGATCAGTGATATCTCGTACAATTTTATGTGTAAATCTGCCACATCGGCAGTCAGGACGTATGATTAAGTGTAATGTAAAATATAATGTAACTTGTTTCTATAATTGTTTTAGGTGACGAGATGTTCTCGGACACGTATAAATTAAAATTAGTTGACGAAGTCATCTATGAAGTCACCGGTAGATTGGTGACTAGAGCACAAGGCGACATCAAAATTGAAGGCTTCAACCCCTCTGCTGAGGAAGCAGATGAGGGCACCGACAGCGCTGTGGAGAGCGGTGTCGATATCGTACTGAATCATAGGCTAGTGGAAACTTATGCCTTCGGTGACAAGAAGTCCTACACATTATATCTTAAAGACTATATGAAAAAGTGAGTGTTTTTATATTAGTTAGCTTTATAACAAGTTTTAATAGCAAGCCAAGTCATAGTGCAAGAGAGTAAGAAGTGAAAGTAAATGAAATTGTTTGAGGCTTCACAAAATCGTTGTACGTATAAATTACATCTTGAATACACAACATAGTACTTGAATACATCTACAAGTTAAAATAGAAGTTTTAGTAAATCAGTGTCAAATAGGGTATCATAGCTAGGCTAGTTTTTATTTCAATCCTTGCATTGCATTAATTCAATAATGATAAATTTGCTTCTTTCTCATCAATTTGTTCATTGTAGATTTTTATTTAATGTAAGGTTTCTCTAAGTTTCTTGCATTTCTAATCTCATTTGGGGCTAATGTCACATATGTGTTATCATATTATGGTACTATTCCATTAGCTGGGTGTAAATGTCATCAATGAGGCTATATACTCTTGCAACTTCCAACATTTTTGTGTTTTGGTTTGTGTTCTGTTATACATGTTTGTTTAATTTCATTTGTTGAATGGAATTCAAGGGTATCGTATAAATTTACTTAAGTAATCAATATTTGGTCTTTTTTGGACTCACCAAATCTTTGACTTTTGACTCAAAGACTCGCTTTGGAAGCGCCAATGGCCTAATGGTTTAGGGTGCGGACCGCAAAACATACACAACATGGTTGTGGGTTTGGATTCTGCCATTTGATTATTGTTGTGAACCATCAAACAAAGTTTAAAACTTGTTTGGACATGGTTAAACGAAATATTAGTAATTTTTTTTGATAATCTACTAATATTTCATTTATATGCCTGAGGGGGGTTGACATCAAGCAGGCGACTGGCCATAAAAAAAAACTAGCCAAAACCATGGATATGGACTACGGTTGTACTGTGCCGACCCCACATAAAGCGGGAAAAGGGCAAGAAAAAGAATAAATTTTTGGTCACTCATGTAAAGACTTTATAAAACTGACACGCTATAGATAATTTGCAAGGAGCCCCTTGTGCGTTAGGTGTACAGAGACCACACACCACCAAGTGCCAAAAGTGACTATAAGGTGTTTAAATTTGACAACTTGGTTTGGTTCTCAATTGGCGACATTCCATATATGACAAAACATGTATAACCATGTATATACAAACACCCAACAAGTTGCAAAAGTACTTACCCTCGTTGGTGACATTTGAGCCCTACTAATGGAAAAGTATCCATATTACTATTATGTACTAGTTAAATATCAATTTAAACTACTATTAGATATTTATGATAGGACTAGATTTTAACTGCTTCTCTCTGCAATAGTAAGAATTTAGTTTATTTCACATATTATAAACTATTTGGTTACTCAATATTGTTTTATATGAAATATTTCATGCATGTGCATCATCTAATACCAGTGAGTGATTCACATATTACTCTATTGGAGCTTTTGATGCTAAATCAAATAACTTTAGTGAAAAAACATTCATTTTTATAATGTTTGTTCATGAAATAGAGATAACATACAATTGTGATCATTTTAAAATATATGGGTGTGTAAACAAATGGTTTCAAAACTATGGCACTGAGGCATTCCTTCTATAATGGGAATTTAAATTACCTAGGAACTGCAAATTTTATTAAAATAATAGTCATAAAAGTCATATGAGCTATACCTCAGTAAAATTCTGTAATACAATTTTTTTTTATAAATATGATAGTCTCGGATTTTGCTGGTTTTTAAGGAATTTATATAAAAAAGTGTTTATGTAATACTTTGTACATATAAGTGTCTATCGAAAAACATAACATTATACTTGAAAGGCAACTCTTGAATACAATCGGAGAGAGATGTAAGAGATCACTACTCTTACTAAGCTCATATTTTCTGATACTTGTAGATAAGATAAAGTTGTATAGTTTTCTAATTGTTTTATGTTTCATTTATTTTCAGATTAGTTGCAAAATTGGAAGAGAAATCTCCCGACCAAGTAGAAATATTCAAGACCAACATGAACAAAGTAATGAAGGACATCCTAGGCAGGTTTAAGGAACTTCAGTTTTTCACTGGCGAATCAATGGACTGTGATGGCATGGTCGCCATGATGGAATACAGGGATATCGATGGAGTGTCCACGCCTATCATGATGTTCTTCAAACATGGCTTAGAAGAGGAGAAATTCTAATTGTGGTTCTAATAACGCTTAGGCAAAACAACTCATAATATTCCAATTTTACAACACAGACGCCTAACTCATTTTTATTTATTTATGTGATCATGTCTGCATTCTGCGCTCCCTCACAAGGCTGAACAATTTTGTAAAAATAAATGTTGCATACTATAAATAAATTAATCTACATTTTATTGGACACTTTTTTACCCTTTCTTAATTGGGGACAATAATATGACCAGTATAAGTTCATACATTTGACATACTACCGTCAAACGGGGTGAATAGGGAAAGAATCGGGATTGAAATTAATCGTGATTATACTCTTAAAATCAACTAACAATAACCTATCAAATGGCAAGAATGTATGGTAGACTAGTTACTTTTTGAACTGGTGACAATTATTTGAGATAGTCGAAAATAAATTATCAAAAAAACTTTTTAAATTTGCTTGTCTGAACTATGGAAGTGTCTATAATTTCATTGAGTTACTTTGTTTTGGTTAAATTTGAATCAAAACAACTATCTGCGAGGACCGTGTTACAGATGTTGCCGAATTCAAATTTGTGTTCAGCGACATCTATAACCGTTTTACGAAACTAGCAAATTATAATGCTTTTAAGTCGAGGATACGTAAATTTCTATTAAAGATCGTACTAATTCTAATAAAATTAACATAGTGGTGGTAGTACTGTATTACCATAGAATTTATATGACGATTGAAGACTTTGGGAAAGACTGATTTATTAATACGAACGTTTACACGTTGTTTCGGTTATTAAAATTTTGTTGCCAATAGATGTCACTACTGTGGAAAGATAGAAGTAGTTTTATTTTGTACACCTAGATGGCGTTCCATTAGTAGCAAAGTTTTCTTTTTCTTTATCAATTCACAGGAGACTAGATATAGTCTGTAATACTTCGCAGTTTCACGCGCCTTGCCGTTTAATGTACAAGAAATTATATTACCTATTTGTACATTTTTCACGATCCGATTGGTATTTCCAGAGATTAGGGCGCTCAAACAAACTCATCAGCTTTATTTACATTATTTAGATGAAGTTTAATAAGGTGACTCAATTTTCTTTTCATCCTTCCATTTATTCCTACATCAAAACTGGCAACTCTTCTATAATTATTTTTGGTGCGCATGTTTGTTGATTGGAGTCGTCGTTTGTCGTACCACTGTTCTTATTTAATATTCAAGTTGTATCAAGCGATGTTTTATTCGCTCGTTGTGCGCCGCACCTGGCGTCCACACTGACTTGAACATTTGGTAATTTTGATAATGAAATAAAACAAAGGGTAAAATTTGAGGTATATTATATTTATCGAGTTTGTATGTATGGAGGTAATAACTACAATAAAGTACAGAAATGATCGATGCCCTATTATAAACGTGAGTACGCTAATCACAAATTCCATATGTATTCATTTCTTGTATACTTCGTTAGGCATTTACTAATTCATGCCTTAATTAATTTAGTCTTCATTTTCTCCGTCTTCACATTAAAATAATAACGCTTTTTCAAATATGATTTTTACAGAGATTTTTTTTCGTAAAGTTAAAATAGTTGCCCATTGAATTTGATCGTTCGCCAACAAGATTGAAAACTGGGTGTAGTAGATAATCAGGAAATATTACTTTTAATCCACACTGGTTATTGGATTTGAAATGAAAAAATATTGCGTTTAAATAAATAAAAAGTAAAGTCACAATATTAAAAAGTGTATAAATATTGTTGACATAAGTCATGCTAACGATATTTATGTCACATTATCACTAATATGGCCTTGTTGCCTATAATAATATTTTTTTTGGAGAACGGTCAAAGATAAATAACAGATTACATTTGTTACAGAATACGTTATTATAACAGTTTTAAGTCATTTGATATTTGTTACAATAGTTAGGACTGGGTAAATGTATTCATAACGCGGTACAGTACAATTCAAAATTAAAACAAATGTCCTTTATGCATGAACTTACAGTTTATTGAGTAGAAATAACAATGCGTCCATGAGGTCGATAACAGAGTGTAAAATACCACTAGAGTTAACCCACTGTCAAATAATATAAATACATTATTATTAGGTGTGTACAAAGTCCTAATCAGCTTTTTTAACATGATAACACTGAATTGGAATATAATCGGCAAAATTAAATATAATATGAAAGTCAACCTGAATGTACCGTACCTACCATTTTTATTTTTCGTGTCTGGCAATACTTTTTTTTAAATCAAGGCTTTCTCTAGCAGTACACCGTTACACTCTAGGGATAAATGACAAAGGTTAGTCAATAAGTGTTAACAAGTGAAAGTTTAAAAAAATACTATATTAGGATTGAGCATTACGAAGTGATCGAGACGTGACAAGATTGCAAAGTGGTGCTTCATAGTTCATATCTAATCAATATGAATTTAGTGTGGACATTAACAATAGGCAGTGACGAGCCGCGAATCGCCGCGAGCATCTCAATGATTCGTGTGCCAGTCCCAATAGCAAACAATACAATATCGGAAAAGAATTTTACGATTATTTTAGAAGAACAAGATCGTATTAAATTTTATAAATATCTCAATATAAATATATTTACATTCGTTAATTTCTAATATTCTTTTTTCATATTGGTGTCTTATTTAATGCTTATTTAGTCATCTATAAATAAAACGTTAGATTAATAGGTTTTTCTTATGGAATGGTTTTGTACAAAATCAAATACAATAAATCCACAGCCGTGGAAAAAAAAGAAAATACAAGATCACATGAATATGATGAAAAATAATAATAGGGGAGGTCTACACTAACTGCCACAACCTCCTTTACCTAATCCTTATCTCGACTAGCCTGTACATTGTACGACAGCGGTCGGATCGTTAGAGCGCAGTCGCCGCGCGCGACGCGTCGCTCCCAGGACAGTGCCGGTCGAGGCTGTCGAGTCGACACCCGCGCTGCATCACGAACCAACCTCGTCTCCGGTGAAAGTCAAACTTTCAAACGTCGTCCCGCTCCCCTTACATTTTATTGAAAAATAGATCCCTCACTACTTAAATTTATAATTTACAAATAAGGTACTCTCATATTAAAATCAAATACGATTCAGGATAGTCCTCACTGGTCGTACACCGGACCTGAAACACTAAAGTCACTAACCGCTCTAGAGCTCTACGTCCCATCACGAATTAGTTCACCCATAGAAAAACATAATGGAATGAAGATTTATTGCTAAAATTACAAGATCACAAACGGTCAAAAGAGTTCTCGGCGCGCACTCAACAGTTGAAGGTGTTGGAGTGGCTGCAGGAGCGCGCGTAGTCCTCCGCGCGGGCGTATCCCTCCTGGATAATGGAGTACTCCGGCTCGCTGTAGTCCGGCAGCTCTCGCTCGTAATCCCTGTCGCGGTCGCGAGGAAACCCGATTATAGTCTCTGAGTTGCGCAGGTACCCATTCTCCTGCTTCCTGGAGTAACGGGTGTCGAGGTTACGCTGGAAATTTTCCGGATGGCAGACGATACCGTTGCGGTTGTTCTTCTTATCCGGCAAAGAGCGAAGGGAGCCATTATTGAGGTGATGGGCCGGTGCGCCATTGTTGAGCGTCATAGGCTGGTGGCTCTGGTGCGCGCGGCCGTCGCCGCCTATGTAGGTGAAGCCGTTGGCGGGCATGGTGCCGCCGCCCCCCGAGCGCGGCGGCCGGCGCGCGGTGCCCTGGCCGCCCGACATAAAGAACACGCTCGGGGAGGCGTAAAGCTCTAGCTACAGTTCCGTCACCGGAATTGTCCTGAGGCTGGGGGTGTGCGGGGGTGGCGCGGGGT
>DWTW01000315.1:0-17467 GCA_018246275.1 Papilio slateri
CCCCCCCCCCCCCCCCCCCCCCCCCCCCCCCCCCCCCCCACCCCACTCTTGTCTCCTCGCTCATCTCTCATCCCTCTCGGCTCATCTGTCCTGTGTCCTCGCAGATGTCTCCTAGCACCTGTCACTGACCACCGCTCACTGCCCACTGCCCACCGCTCATTTCTCACCACTCACAGCTCACCTCTCACTTTCTAATTTGCTTTATCGAAATTGATGTTGATTTGCTTTTTCGAAAGTGATGCCAGTAGAAGTTTGCGCACCCAAGTCGTTATCCATAGACATAATACATTTCAACGATAACATGAAATTGAATTTTATCGTTGAAATGTGTTATGGCTCATTAGTTCGGCGCCGGAGCGAGAGGGGCAGCGGGGGCGGAGCGGCCCCCCTCTCCTTCAGCTGTGGCGGCCGCCGCAGCGAAGCGCCACATTCATCGACGAGCAATCGGCACATGTGTGCACATTCATCGTTCAGTAAATGTGTAGTATTTATTTTCATAAATTTACTTAGACATTTCGGCAACTGCAATAGGTATTTATTTTAACTTAATGTATCGGTATATCTCAAGGCGTCGATTAAACGTGGAGCTATGTGATCAATTGTTGTGTATCGCCAGATTCTGCTCTCGATTTCGTATTGATTAGTGAACTTGTCGTCAATTAAAGTACCGGCCGATACAAAGTCGATAGCCCTAATGCAAACATAACTTCGCTCTGTTTTAGGTTAAACGAAGAGAAAGAACGTGCGCCGTGTCTGGGTGAAGGCGAGACTGGGGCTGGCGTCGGGATGTTGACGAGGCGGCGCCGAGTGGCGCTGGACGTGCTGCTGGCTTGCTGGGGCCTCGGCACCTGGCTCGGCGTCAACGGGCTCTACGTACAGTTGCCGCTTTTGGTGCAGACGCTTCCAGAGGGATGGTCGCTGCCCTCGTCCATGGCGTTGGCGGTGCAGCTGGCCAACGTCGGCCTGGTGGTGTACGCCGCGCTTCGTCGTCTCCTGCCCCGGGCGCCCGATGCGGCCTACATCTACGGTCTCCTCACCGTCGGCACCCTCGCGCTGACTCTCAACTCGTTCCTGTATACCGCCACCACGCCAGTGGCGGGTACGGAGCGCTCCGTAGCCTTCCTTGCGCTCACTTTCTTCGCGGCGTTGGTCGGCTGCACCAGCTCGGTTCTCTTTTACCCGTACCTGAGACACTTTCGAGACGTTTACCTCGCAACATATTTGGTGGGCGAGGGGCTGAGCGGATTCATTCCGAGCATCCTCGCGCTAATTCAGGGCGTGGGTGGCGAGCCCGAGTGCGTGCCCTCCGCGGATAACTCGACCCTAGTCGCCGTGCACCCGCCGGCGCGATTCGACACTACGGCCTTCTTGCTGATGCTCGGTGGGCTGTCGGCCCTGAGTCTCGTCAGCTTCGTCAGCGTACACAACCTGAAAGCGTTCGATTCGGAGCGAGTGCCGCGGACGGCGCTGGCCAAGGAGGACGAGGCCGAGGTGCGGCGGGGCTCGTGGGCGCTGTGGGCGTCCGTGATGTCGTTGATGCTGGTGCTGAATGCTCTATCCAACGGCGTCCTTCCGTCGGTGCAGTCGTACTCGTGCATGCCGTACGGGGTGCGCGCGTACCACCTGGCCACGTCGCTGGGCGCGATGGCCAACCCGGCGGCATGTCTAGCCGGCGTGTGGCTGCGGCCGGCGGGAGCGCGCCTTCTGGCGGCGCTGCTGGCGGCCGGAGCGGTGCCTCTCGCTTACCTGCTGTCGGCAGCGTTGCTTAGCCCCTCGCCGCCGTTGCAGCACCATCCGGCGGGCGAAACCTTGATTGTAAGTTTATATACTTTGAATGTTTGATAAGTTACCTATTATAACTTACTTTTTCTTGATACAATCTGTCGTATAAAAATAATCTCGTAAACACGTTGCAATTAGTTTCGCATTGCATTGCCCAGTATTACATTTGCTTCGCTGTAAATTAATCTACATAAGTACAACATTTTAAACGCGTCAACATATATTATATCGATATTTGTAATTGTATTATTTGATTTACATCTTTGGTAATATGTTTCTTTTTCATGAATTAACATGCTACCATGCAACAGCATTTTTGTGGTAAATGCTGGTCACATACATATTGTTTCTTGTCGCGCCTTACCAACGCTTGGTGTGTGCCAGGTGGTGTCGTGGGTGTCGGCGGCGGCGTGCGTGTCGTACGCGCGCATGTGGGTATATGGGTGGGCGCGGCGCGGCGGCGCGCGCGGCATGAGGCTCTGCGGCGCCGTCACGCAGCTCGGCTCCGCGCTCGGCTCGCTGCTGCTCTTTCTGCTCGTCAACTACACCACACTCTTCACGCAGCCCCAGGCTTGCCCCGCGCCCGCGCATTCGTAGCCCGCCCCATCTCTCTTGTTGAGGTTGACGAGCACAACGCCGTGACGGTAGTTCCATGCATTAAAATACAGTGGACGGTTAAAGAATATATACTACGGGGTGTCATGTTTAAAGACTAAAACTCTCCACGTTCTACCGAGACCGAGCAAATGTTTACCGAAAAATGTGAGGCTCGCAATTCATCGGCTGCCGAGTTGCTAATATTTTCTATGAAATATTTTACTAGTTAAATTATTTGAGATAATTATATATAAGTAGTGTATACGGCGCGAGAGGTCGCCGCGCTGACCACGGCGCCCGCAGCCAGCCGGATGTTGCGTGATGTAAAAATAAATAAGCGGCCAGAGTTACGCGTTTCTCTTGTCCCCTAGGGAAGAAAAAAATTTACATATTAGTTTTAAAAACAAAGTGTATGTTTTGTTTACTTGACAAATTGTTTAAAAATATTTACAGTTTTAAGTTTACACACGCGTGTAGGTTGTTATTGCGACGGATCTCTGCTGTGATACTGTTAGTATATTTGTTTCCAAATATTGTGACGATCGTTCTCGCTGCCGACACACGGCTACCACAGAGGAAGTTGCAAAGTGTGGGGCTGTGCCATCCGCCGTGCACTTGTTGCTACTTACTTAGTTAATTATTGTGATGTGTGATGGCAATAATGTGAGCGCCGGGACGAGTGACGCCGCGCGAGTCGGGAGCGGACCGGGACCGCGGGGCGGTTCGTGTTGTAAGCTGTTTTTGTATTGTAATATAGACTTATTTATATTACATGTTTTATCATTCAATCAATGTTTCTAATGTATGTATGTATGTATTTCCAAAACTGGTTGTGTTGAAAAGTTTAGTTATTATTTATTTATGTAGTAAACGACTAGTTCATTTGAAGCAGTGTTTACTGGTGTTAACACTAAATAGTAATAAAAGAAATGATTAAAAATTTTTTGATTTAATTCATAACTGAGGTCCTTACCCCGACCCTGACCGCAGTCTGTCCGCAAGAGAAATGGGATGCAATGTAAAGCTTGGAAGTTCTAACATTCTAAACAAATGTTATACTGACGGTTCAAACACCACATCGTCCTAACTGAATAAAGGCACATCACCAGTGGTAAAGTAGAACAGCATGCACTTGCAGTAGGGCCGCCACGCTTGTATGCCTTAGCTTTTTGAGTTTTATTTTTAAACTAGAGCCTTACCGCTCACTGTTCCACCCGGTGTCGAGTCGGCAGGGAGCGGTGTCTACTACGTGTGTAAATAAAAAGTAAGTAATAAAAAATATTAGTATTCACTTCATCGAACATTCCAAAAACATTCGAAACCGGCGCGCGGCCATTATGTACACGCGACTAGAACGAATGTCGTTTACATAATTACTATTGCTATTTGTTTGTGTCTCATCAATCGAACTATTTATTATAGGTTTAACATGATTTCTAATTGTCTCCAATGCATTTTCTGTGACTCGGCACTAGCCAGCACCCGGCCGCGGTACGGCGGCGCGTGCGCGGGCGATTACAAACTCAATGACGAATTAAAATTAACATTTAAAACATGACTTCAGCGTAATCGTTGTCGTGAACAAATATAAAGCGGCCTCTGTTCGTATTACTGCGTATCATTTGATTGATATAATCACATGCGTGCCAGTGTGTGTTTGAACAGCCTCATTTAAACCAACAGAGATAAAATCTCAATAATATTGCCTTGCGAGATAAATAACTCACCTTACTATCATTTTTATTTCAGTGAATTATCATTAATAAAAATATTACGAGAAGAGGTCGGATCGGTAATAAGACCATAACCACTACGTAATTTTTATTATACTTTTTTATTTGAATAATCTATAAAAGTTTATGGAAACGTAAGTGCCTCCACGACCTCGGCGGTACGTCTGTATGGACGGAATATGTTAGAATGTACTGTATACAGATAGTCGCTGTATTTGCTGAATACTTCATCTTCAGAGCAGTGGCGGATTTGCAGTCCCGGCCGTCCCAGGCCCCGGCCGGGCACTAAGTACCGGCCGCCCCAGGCCCCGGCCGTGCACTAAGTACCGGCCGCCCCAGGCCCCGGCCGTGCACTAAGTACCGGCCGCCCCGGCCGGGCACTAGGTACCGGCCGCCCCAGGCCCCGGCCGCGCGCTAGGTACAGGCCGCCCCAGACCCCGGCCGCGCACTAGGTACCGGCCGCCCCAGGCTCCGGCCGCGCACTAGGTACCGGCCGCCCCAGGCCCCGGCCGCGCACTAAGTACCGGCCACCACTTTTTCAACACCCATCATATTGAGTACATAATGAATTTACCTTTTTGCCAACTTTTATCGAAATAACTTATACGTACATTTTATATGAACGAAATAATTAATTGACGTTACATTATCTATATTTTATTTATAAGAAGTACAAAAGTGATTTAGGATTGGATTGTTATACGATGCGGTGCAGTGCGGCCCGCCATAATGTGCGCGAGCCTTTACAATATGTACTTACTTTGAGTTATTTTTTGTTGTCATCAGACAATTTTTTGTCACGATTGGCCCCCCCTAATATCTGGCTGCCCTATTTTGCGGATTTGCTCTAAGGCCCAGGAGACCCGGGCCTTAGAGCAAATCCGCCACTGCTTCAGCGATAACGTCGATTGTTTTGAAATATTTATTATTTTCTTTCATACTTCAAAAAGATTTTTATTGTGTACATTTGTTATACATTATTGTTACAACAATATACATATACAAATCGGAAAGAAGAAAATGTCCCTCGCGACAAACGACAGACGCACTCGGGTGTCAGCAAGTGTCTGCGACTTGACACACCCTGTGCATGGATTAGAACAGATTATACAAACAGATTGTAAATACTATCTACATGATAACGCCGGTCGTACGTTCGTCAACATCGATAAATAACACAATAATTTATTTTGTGTGATATCAGCGCGGAGCTAGATCACTGATGATATCACTTACTTTTTAAATTAATTTATATAATACCTAATCTGTCTTTTCATTGTTTTGCCAAAAATTACCGACAGACAAACATGAAACAAAAAAATCGCAGAACAATACGCTATGTATTTAAAAATGAAGGAACTATTTGGGTGTAGCGTGTCACTGGATTGATTATATCGCGTTTGACCGAAAAAGTGAACTTTGGCTTGCAGAAGGTTGCAGGAACACACATTGTCACGACAAGCTGAGCTGATTGTAGAAATTCATTCTGATTCAATTTAAAAATCATAATATTAAATCCTACCAAAACATTTTATGTAAAATTTGTTGACAATACTCACATCGGTAATAATACTTTTACTGTTAAATAATTATTAAATCTCTAAAAGAGCCCAGCCCTGGCTGAGCTTCGATTTCTGCTAAAACGTAGATAGTTATTGGCCCTTTCGTGAGTGTCGCATAAACTATTCCTTATGGGTCTAAATGTTGTATCATGTTCCAGGAATATAAACGGCCAAGCTAGAATACAACCATAGAGTATCAGGTCCAAAAAGCCGTAGCGGACACCGATTGACGTGGATGGAGGTCATCGAGAAAGACCTCGCTTTCTTTAGCAACGATTTAACCCCAACGACGACCCTGGACCGATGTCGCTCGGGGAGACCGATCGGGAGAGCCTAACCCACTACAGACATGGAAAAAGGCCGGGCTGAGAAGAAGAATACGACCATAAAGTAAATAAAAAAACAAATACAATATAAACGAGTCGCGTTCCTTTGATGCGAATGATAAAACGACGCAACTAACATCAGGTCGCCGCATCAGGCGGACGCCGCGGTAACACAGTCGTAGCTCACCTGCTTTTTATAGACTTTATCGGAATATAATTACAGTTATATAGGATCCATCCGTATGTCTTTAACAATGAGCATTGGCAAGACTTGTCGCGGTGGATACGGGGGAGGTGCGCTATCTGTTACATCCGGCCGATAGGTTCGCTAGGTGTCACTTAAAACCAGTAAACGGGACTTTTCTAATGTAAGAAGGGGAAAACGACTTGTATAATGGTACTGGTAATAGATTTAATAATGGCACAGGTCCCGGCGGCACGGCCGTTGTATGATCGGACCGGCCCATAGTTCTTGACTTTTATAACCTGCCGGCGTGAAGTGTATTTATTTGCTTCTTGGCGGTTTTTACTCATCCTCTCTCGTCCTTATTCTTACTCAATCATTCCTCTTTCCTATACAAATCAGACGAGACATTTGCAATGGTCATTTAACCTTTGCATCCTTCGCGACGGAAACGACTACTTTATAGTACCGTGTGATAACTGTTGCGCCCAGGCCCGCCGGGCCGGCAGGCACGTTGCTACGTAGCTTTTTAACCGACTTCCAAAAGGAGGAGGTTATGTATTCGACTGTATGTTTTTTTTTGTTATCTATGTACAGTAACCGGCACGAAAGTAAAACCTGCGCAGAATTCAATTTTTCTCGACGAAGGGAGGACTAGGCATAACTTCAATCGCTTCTCAAATAGTCGAAATAATAATAGTAATCGAAATAATAGAATATTCTTTCATCACAGTGACGCCATGCAGTTGCCAAGTCATTATAATTATTATTAACGCAGCGAACGCAGTACGGCTCGGCGACTATGGCTACGTCGATCTTTCACTGTGCCGCGGTCTGCATCAGCAGATCTTGAGCCGCGACACAGTGGATGACGTTCGCCTGCAGGATCGAGACAGCATTGGCCATTATATTTGGGCGGTCTCCATATTCTCCACTTCGGCGGATGCCGTAGACGACGAGGCGGGTGGTCTCGGATTGCCCCCGCCTGTCTTATACTTTCCGCCTCGATTCGGAGGCCGATTCATCGCCGGGAACTTCTTGTGCCTCAGACGATGACCGGCCTCCGCGCCCTCCGACACGCAAATCCCGCAGGAGGGTTCCTCGCCACAGTTTATGCCGTCGATGCCGTATTCGCACTGCACTCCCAAGTGGTCGGGGAGCAAGCAACGGTAGCAGCGCTGCGGCCGCGCCTCGAGGAGGGTTGCCCTCACTGTCGACCAGCCGACCGTGAAACGGCCGGTGGCGACGACCTTCTTGGCCGCCAGGACCGGTCACTTCACCCACACGGTGCCTTGGCGACCAGGTGGACGATTTATGACGCCCACCTTCACTGCTTCCGGAGGGCAACCCCCCACACTTTTTCTTACTTCGGTGTTGGTACCGACAAGTTTCGCACCTGTCAGAAGTTTGCTTATTTTATAAATAGTTAATAATGTCTCACGAAAGTTTTAATAATTTAAAATTTATGATGTTTTTTTTCTTTAGTTGTAAGGACCGCCTAGTGTGGTAAAGGCCTCCTCCATTTGTTGCCATCCTGCTCTATCTCTAGCGAGTCTACTCCAAGTTTATACTAATCGTGTTATGTCGTCACACCATTTCTTGCAAGGTACTGTAAGGAAGAGAAACTGCGACGTTGTCAAGAAAAAAATATTTTATATTTGTATGAACAGTGAACTAAAAGAAAGTTGACACATAAACAAAAAAATATTTACATCACAAAGCTTTAGTGCGTTTAAAATAGATAAATGTTGTTCTATGATCGGACTTTAGTTTATTTCATGACAATATATTACTTGCTGTTTGTATGTAAATAAAATTGATAATACGAGTATGATACGCGAATTTATACATTGAACATTTAAAACCCGTTTGAACATTTCGTTTGCCCTGTGGTGTTCATATAGCTTTTCAATTTTATACCAATAATCTGTTTATATTGATTTAATACAAAATAAAACTTCATCTTTTAATCCAGTTGTGGTGAACAGGGAAATAAATCTCCATCCGACTTTAATCGAGCTCGGTAATGTGTCTCCCAAATGTGTGAAAGGGAATTTATATTTTAAACAATTATCAACAGCAGAGGTTAAGTGAGTAATACAGTTCGACCGGGAAGTACCTGACGTAATACTGACTTAAATTAGAGGGTATTTATACACGATTTTTCGCCTGATGAGTGCAAGGGGATAGCCCCTTCATCTCTTCTTTCCTATAACAATATTATATTCAGACTTCTGCGTTTTTTTGCCAGATCTGGTTTACCGGATGGCACAAATAAATTTCTGGTGCTCGCTTCCCTAGCGACACAAGACCAACCCGTCATTCATTCACGAAAGCATGCAATACATCTCCAACTTTATTGCTTTACTGTGAATATTTACGGTACCGTTAGGCTTTTTACATTTTTTTATCCTAAATAAACTAGCGTTTGACCACAGTACCACATGGTGTGAAGTGGTGACGTGGTCTAAAGATGGTACGCACTAGTTTAGCAATAGCCGATTCACTCTTCTCTTGAAGGTACCCACGTTATATTTGGACGGAAATACAGACGCTGACAGCTTGTTCCAATCATTATTGATATTAAGTAAACCGCTTGGTTCTTTGTCTCTTTCGTTCGTTCAAATATATACACGATATAATATGTTCAGAGAATCGAGTTCTTGATTACTAATTGAATATCTTGATTACCTTACATCCTCGAAGAATAGAGAGCACGATGAATGAACCTTATTACTATAGACTGTTTAAGTAGACTATGGAGAACGTAAAAAAATATTTAGTTAATTCAATAAGGTCTGTTGGTGCACATGTTGTCGTTTCACGCAAGTTTATTGGCAACATAAGAATGCCATTAAAAATCTCAAACGTTAACTGAGCTCAAACGACAGACGAGTAAGACAATGAAAATGCAGGCGTTGTTCAGAGAACGCTAGGCTTTAATACGCCATTTTTATTTCAACCACGCAAAAAATACAACCTACATTTACGAAATCTTATCGTAAATAAATTAAAACGTTATGAAAGTGGCTACTACAGAATTAAATTTCCTCTTTTTAATTAAGGTTTATTCTTTATTAAAAATAAAAAAAAATGATTTCTCAACTCGAATGGTTTGTAGGCAAATCACAATTGTCGCAAAGTTCCCGTGCTGCAGACAATTTTTTATTATAATATTTCAGTCAATTCTACTTCTTCTAGTCGGAATATAATTTTATTTTGTTTTAGGTGGTCATCACTAGATCGCCTAGTCACAAATCCCAGTAAGTTCAGTATTACGGCCAAGATATACCTATCGCTGTTATTTATTTGAGTGACGGAGTCAAAATAAAATTGTGTTCAGTTTACGATGAAATGTTACCTGCCTACCAATCTCTGTACACAGAATAGCTCATTTTATTCTAGTTGCTTACATAATTTTATTATCAGACTAGTATCTGTACGCAGAGTAATCAACTGGACCCGCATCTGTTTATTAGTTTCTCGACAGTTTGAGTTTCCATCTCATCAACAAACAGGCGCGGTAAACAACTTCGCGCCAAACGCGTGACGTCATCCAACAATAAATTGGGTACATAAACTGATTTGGAAACTAAAGATCATGTCTTAAGTTTCTGTTCTGAATTATGAGAGAAATATTACCTTTTTAGACATAAGGGTAGAAGGACAGTCTGTGATCGAAACACGACATGAACGGCACCTTAGAATATATACTAATACATGAGGAGAAAAGATTTATTTACTTGTAAGCTTTTAAGCTGTTAAGCTTTGTAGCATAAAACATAAAAGCAAAGCCTTTTTTATTAATAATACACTATATACATAAAATTAATTAATTAATTAATTATGCGCTATATAAAATGTAATCCGGTTGGGGCTGGAGTAGCTAGGGATTAAACAAAATTAATACAAAGTCTTACATAGGCTTTATACGGCAGTAATAATTATTTTCATCCCCTCCTCTGCCCATTAAAGGTAGACAACGTGACACCGGACTAGCCGACTTCGTTTATATAGTTAACGAAGAAAAGGAAAGGAGTGGTAGGGAGGGGGGATGGAGGGATACGCCAGACGAAACCTAGACGTGTAAAATAGCGATAATTTCAATACGTAAATCATAAACGGAAACAGAACTAAGGAACACGAAACTATCTGACTGTCTTAAAGAATATAAAATTTATAATAGACAGTAAATTTCTCGCTATTGCTACACAAACAGAACTTGAATGAACTACTAAGTACTTTCCGGTTTTAAAGTTGGCCGCGAAGTGACTCTCAGCAAACTTTGCGGTACATCATCTGAATTCACTTAAATTAGGTTCTTTTGAGTTGCCGAACGACAAATAAACGAGAATTTAATAAATTAACTTTGAGTTTTTTTACCCAAATTGGGTAGACGGCGATAGAAATTTCTATCCACAAAACACCGAGATCGTTAAGACGAGGTTAGAGGATGTGAAGTTATCATATTCTACCTATCTTAAAAGTTTTTGTCGTGAGTAAGGATTTTGGAACAATCGAAGCTCTACCTTATTGCCTTATATCGTTTAGATGTAGATTAGGAGGTTGCAGGAAGGTTGTTTCAGTAATAAATTTATGTAGTAACAAATTATAAGCAATACTAGCTTTTTAAAAAAACCGCCCGGCGTCCCATGACTAACAGAGCATTTTCGCTAATATTTTCTCTTCCTGTCGTAGTACGAGTATACTGCCAAGGTAGTAGTATACCGGGCAGGAAGAGTAAATATTAGTATAACATAATATTTTTTTTTCTTCCTGCCATTTTCCCACTTTATGTGGGGTCAGCACAGTACGACCGTAGTTCATACTGTAATATGTTTAGGCTATAGTTTTTTTACGGCCGGCCTCCACCCTGATGCCAAGCCTCCTCGAGTATATATATGATATATTAGGAGTTTTTATTTTTAAATTTATCTATATAGGTGTCTTATTGATAAAAACGTGAATTCGCGAATAATAATTTATTCAAGCAATTTATGCGCGCCATATTTTGATGGGTGTTTGCATTGTCTTTTGTTGGAGTGTTGTCAAGGATGATAACTTATTGATATCTCGTCCTATTATTAGATGCTAGATTTTGATATAGCCATTTCGACAAAACACTATTTTATATACAAAAGACACCACAGAAGGAAGCTCGGTCCACAGGTAAAACGATACAGATATTTTATTTGAATTCTCAACTCGTAAAATCTCAGTCGTCTTGCTGTTGGTTTAACGTTGTTGGTGCAATCAACTTTATTGATCGTAGAAACTTGTGTTTAAACAGACTTCGATAAGATTGTATATAGATCTAACTGAACTAACTCGGTGCAAACTATCAAGTTAAAGGAAGGAAAATCATTTGTAGGACTAAGTGTTATTTCTGTGTTAAATGCTATTGAGGTAAACAGATACGATTTTTAAAAGTAGTAGAAGATAAAAATACATACCAAACTTAGCCATTACTTTGTCGTACCAAACCTTTTATTATAACAGAAGGAGGCCCTAAGTCGTACTGGTTTAGAAAACCGCCTAGGACAGACCGCTCAACAACGCGGCTGTGCGTGGCAGAAAATTCCGCGAGAACCGCTCTCCTTGAACCTCAGTTTTCGTGGGTATTTTTAGAAGTTTAAGAGAGGAAGTGTCAGTAACAGCTACTAACTATTATGGGAAAGGATGTAGTAATTATTTAGTTCCAAAGTTTTATAGTGATACTGAATGGTTAAGAACTAACTGTAGCATAAATTCAAAAACCTTAATTAAAAAATATTTTTGGAACATTGATTTATATTTTATGTTTCATATTTAGCTAAAGTACTGAATTGTATCTATTCTAATAAAGAGGAAAGATTTGATAGTTTGTTTGAAACGAATAGGCTCTGAAACTACTGGACCTATTTGAAAAATTCTTTCACCGTTAGAATCCTATGTTATGCCTGATAAACTAGATGATCTGATGATTAGAATTTATGATTTTTTAATTTTTTGTGAAATACCCGTGCGATGCCAGGGCGGGCCACTAGTTCACTATATATAGATCCCTTTACAGATTATGAGAAGTAATATGTAATGTATTTATTAGATGTAAATAGGTTAAGTAAATTTAATGTAATGAATGTTTCGTCGCCAATAAACCGCACTGCAGTTCGGCGACGAATTGATTGATGCAAACATGTTATCTTTCATTGGCAATAAATAAATTTAAAAAAGTGAATAGGCTAACGTTAAATTGATTAGTTTAACGATGTGATCGAATGATGGTACTGACTATTACCATCGTTCGATCATATCGCTACTTGATATCAAGTAGGATTTTGGTCAAGTACTATATTATTCTATTTAAAAAAAAATAGTATAGTCGTAAACCTTTAAAAATTACACAGTAAAATGATCTCTACTAACTAGACTTACGACGAAATGAAATATAAAGGACCTTTCACCACGTGGCGTAGTTTATAGTCGAGATGACGTTGTTTCAGTTAGTTTGCTCGTTCGCGGTTTAAATGCAGCTAAACCGTCTATAGGGGGAGAGATATGCTTTGGTCCATAAAACAGTTTCGTGCCTGAAATCCCATAAAATGTGCACCGCCCATTCTTCACTGTGGGTGCAATAACACTGTCTCTATTTTGTAGCATATTTCTCAAACACCTCATTTCTATAGAAATAATTTTACAATCGTGCTTGTAGAAAATCAAGTTCTCACTTCAATTAAAATAGCCACCACAACTGTATTGTCTCCTGTGAAGCCTTTGGTATAAAAAGGACTTTTTTAAATCCTCATGACTGAAAAGAAAAGTAACGGAGCGTATTTAAAAGTAGGCTCCGTTTTAATTAACCTTTAAAGCGTTGAGTAAAGTTTTTTCCGAGAAGAATATACCATTTTTATTTAAGAAAATTTATTTTACAAAAGAAAGCATGACTTTTTTATTTCCTTTTTTAATTCCGAAATATTTTTGATTCAAACGCGTTTATTATAGGTCTAACCTTACTATAGTAACTAAAAAAATCCTCTTAGTAAGAAATATAATCTGTACAAATCAAACTTTTGTGGTATAAAATATTTGATCAAGGCGAGAGAACACTGAACGAGGGTGGCAGGGTATAAAAATATAAACTGATTTTTTTTCTCGTTTGCTTGAGTAGAATGTTCAAGCAATACCTATCAGCTTTTTACGTGAAAAAAGTTTTGTCAAGTAGGAAATCTATTCAATCAATAAACTAGAACCAACTAGTCTGGCGAAGAGATAATGTGATGTTTTTAAAAAAATATACAATTTTTTTGCCTTGAACTGAGGACACGAGTTGCGTAGCTCGTAGTATGAACGTAACTACGAAACGCGTTTCTACAGTGAACGAACGAAAACTATATTTTTTTTCTGATTAATTTAACGTTTAGGTCGAATATCGGTTAATATATTAATTTATCGCATAGCCGGTCGGTCCCACATAACTCGTTTGAGGTCACAAAATAAAGGCACTAATTAATAAAAGTAAGCTGCCAATTTTCGCTTTACGGAACATTCTCAGTGAACGTACACGTATATTAAATTCCCTCTGCATCATGGGCCATGGGCAGACATGATTAAAATGCCTTTGTAGAGTCACCTCGTGACGAGATTTTTTTGACTAAACAGGCTAGGAATCCGCCATTAAAGCATTGTCGTGAACCAAATCCTAGAACAAAATCCAAATTTTTTTATCAGGCTCAATCAACTGGTTCAACCAGGAATGTCTCATGCTTCATATAATTTTTTGTTATTAACTTACATATATATCTGTCATTACGTTACGTGCTTTAATGTTAAAATCATTAAATAAGTTTTTCCAAATCTTTTAATTACAGTGTCACCATAAGATACTGTACATACGGTAAGGTACAAAGGACACTAATTAAAACAACTATCAAAATAAATCCTAATTTAAAACCGATTCTTAAAACTAGACTTTGGATGACATCAAATGAGAAGTCTGATTAAGCAACCTAGTTCGTAGATATTCTTTGGATCGTATACTAAAGAGTTAACCTCAAACATGTTCTTTTAGCTCAATCTATTGTTAAATGGAAAGCGAGCTTAGAGCTGCCTACACGAACAGAACAGAAAATGTTGCTCTTTTATCTATCTCCCTTTGAAATTCAAACAAAACACACGTGCTTATTCTGAAGCTGCGCCGTGTGGTGCAATGGAAAAGTTCAAGAACAACATTTCTGTTCAAAATGATATTCGATTTGAGTTCTTTACGAATGAAATATTTTTGTCACGTCGTTATTTTGCTTTTGAATTTTACACATAGTATATGAGCTTAGTATTTGGAAAAGTTAATAAAATATAAGGATAGTTTAACAAATAAAAGACGTGTTCTATGCTTTAATTTGTCTTTGTCTAACACCTTTGTCCCATGGGTATGGCATACATTACTGATTATTTATAGGTCTTGAAATATTTTTCACATCAAAAATATGGAAGAGAAATTCTTAGTAGTAAAGGTGCACAGGAAAGTTATTCTAACTTTTAAAATGAGGTGTTGTCTATCATACTAAAAATACTCTGGGCAAAATCTGAAACAACTGAATTAATTTTGATAATTATTTCAAAATTAAAAAGCTAAATATTGCCCAGGCTACATTTTTATTAGTAACAGACTCGAACAAACTAACTTGTAAATTTTAGAGTAAATCAATTTCTCAAATTTAATGTTGAACATTGAACTAACTTATGAAATAAATAAGAATAATTTTAATTTTATGTCTAGATGAAATTAAAACAAACAAAACAAGAACGACTTTTTTTCGATAAAGGAGTTATAATTGAGGACATCCCAGCACTACTGCAGTTCAGAAATACTTCTGAGGAGTTCATTAACAGTCCGCAATATACCGTTCTGAAATTAACTATCTTTTTTATTTTTCGTGAAAAAATAAATACCAACTTTGAATAAGTTTTCATTGGTTTTGGTAATGGATTCATAAAAGTGTACTCGAATTTCAAAGTTATGCAATTAAATTTTAACTAATAATTAATAAATATAATTCGACGATTCGCTTTAAGTTCGGATTAAAATTCACAACCGACTTTAATTTTAACCACGTTATTTATATTGATTATATCGGCCTTTTTTATATGTTCTATCGCGCCGAAATGGAGTCTCCCATCAGTAAAATTTCCTACCTACACACTACTACAATATTTAAGGTACTTTGTCTGGACGTATATCTATGCAAAAAAATACGAAGTCTTTATTATTAAATTAAAAAAAAACTGTTTTAAATAACAGACACGTCAGATTTGTTCCTTTCAATTCCACCAATTTGTTGTTACTTGTTGTTAATAGAGCTGTCGATCAAATTGTTGATCGAACCTTTATTTAATAAACAGGCTAGCGTAATGGACTGACGAATAAATCCCTCGGTTAAATTACAAACACCTTATAATAGACGTAAAATAGAAGTAAAAACAAAGAGAGATAAATATTTACTTTAAAAATTGCAACTGGACCAATCCTGAAGTAATTTATACTTTACCCGCCCCGGCTTCGCACGAATGGCAAATAATTATGTAGGTATTTACATACAATACGTATTTTTTTCGTTGTATCGTACTAGAGCATTTCTTTAATTATCACAGGTCAGATAAAACTTTAATGAATTAAAAACCGAAACTTTCCTCATAAAGCATCTACAAGCGTCTAATTCTTCTTACAACACCTTGTTCCATTTATTTGGTGTGGGCGTTCCTAGTCCTCATCCTTTATATAGCACGATCTTGTGCTTAGTCTTTATTTAAATGAGTTTTCTGCAAGTCCTTTTGGACCGTTGTCTTCCATTGGGTGGATGGTTTTCTACGCGTGCGTTTCGTCATGAGAAATTCTAGGACAAGCTTCACCATATGTTCGACCGGACGTCTTGGTATGTTACCATACCATCGTACACGCTTTTCTTTTATTTAGCAATATGAAACATCATCAAGTGTATAAGAAATAAAACCGTATGAAAGAAAATCCATAGAGTAGTTTTTAAGTTCATCGCGTCCAGGTCGAAGTAGCGACGGGACTCTGATTAATGTTAATAAAACATCATTGAAATATTTTACACAAAGAATAAATAAATAAATGTGCATGCCCGTAACCTAGAAGGGTAGCCAGTGATCACGGCGCGCATTTGGCGCGATTCTGGCACACCTTTCTCGCTTCATCTACATCCATACATCTACGCACACATGCTCGTCGGTTACGCGTACTCCTTATATCTCCTTTCTTTAGAAATTATGTCACTAATCTAATCGATATAAGTTCTTCCGGGACGTTCCCTGCCAACACAGCCAACTTACACAAAGAATACAAATATATAACATAATTGCAAGCTAGGTAGGCTTATTACTCCTTTCATTATACTTTCTTAAAACATGTCATTGTTTTTGAAGATGTCAAGAAGTTACTCGACGTGCAATATTTCGTTGTCTGAAACTTGTCACAACTTTAAGAGACAACGTTGAAAGGTTGAAGGCTGACGACAAAGTTTAAATATTGAAACACAATGTCAAAAATAGAAATGAGAATGTTCCCCTTCATTCCCTTGTATAGAAGGATGTATTAAGGTAAGCCTTCTGGATAAGGCTATTTGCGACGAATTCGGGAAGAAATTTGGGAAAGGATTTTGTCATACATTGGAAGTTAGAAAGTGACAAATTGATAATGAAGACGACGCCGATATGTCTTCTTAAGGCTTCTTATTTGTAGTACAATGAAATAAGACAGTTCATTTGACGATGAAAGTGATTCCTGGTTTAAGACGTTTACAGCCAGCTCTTTTATGAAAATATGAGAGTTACTTTCTGGATTTTGAAGCTTAAAAGATTCTATAGATAATTTATTTTATACGTCATACTATATCAGTTTCAATGGTAATTTATATGTTATTAATTGTATCAAACTATGTTCTGAACGAAACAACCACTAAAATTGGTCCTTCGAGTCGGATAACCTTTAACAAACGTTACGTAAGGTGAAACCATTATTTCAGTGTGATGAACATTATATTGTTGCCCAGATAAAAGAAATAAAGATATATTATTCAAAAAGTTTCGATATTATCAATTTATATATTTATGCTATAAATAATTATATGAATACAATTCATATTCAGAAGTCGTTTTATTGTCCATTAATTTTCTTTAATGCAATATTTATTTGTCTCCAGAACAAGAGAATTCTGATATGTCATGTAAAATTGATGGCAATTTTTCAGTTGAAAACAATTCGTGAAAAGCAAGGATTTATTATTC
>DWTW01000316.1:0-17450 GCA_018246275.1 Papilio slateri
AGCTAATGGGGGTGATAGCAAACGGCGCCTCATTAGACTCTTTTACGTCATTCAGGCAGTCAGACAGTCAGTCTGACCACTGCGATCTGCACTGACCTTCAACAAAGTAGTCAAACACCTTATCCTGCAATGAACAGTGAAGTGTAGAATCGATTGAAGACTAATCACCTTTTACTTTTATTGTTATTATTTTCTAATAATAATTATTTTAAGTAGCTACAAAGTAATCGATTGAATCGAAAATTGTAGTGTTACTTCTACTAATTGTAGCATTCAATTGTCGATTTTGTAGTGCCTCACTATTATTATTCGATTAACAATTGACAGACTATTAAATGCACGAATACTGCAATCCGCTATGCGAGTGTGTGACGTATGCGTGTGCGTACGGTGGACTGCGATAGGCAGCGCGGGGCGGGGCGTGCTTTAGTTCGTAGTTGCTGAAGTTGACATGGTGACCGTGTCATTCAATGTCACCCACTGCACACCATTAGTCGATATTTTCTTTATTATTATTAGACTTTTATCAACTGAACAATCAACTATGAACTTGAAGTTCATTAGTTTTAGTAATAATCGCCCATAGCCAAGTGCCATCCATTTTTCATTCAGATTATTCGGTTCCCAATTTGACATTAAATGAGATAAACCTTTTGGTTTCATTATAATTAAAAAAAAATTACTACCAAAAAGATATCATTTTTTTTTTAAATCACAATATCGCACAACTCACAACCAAATAGAGTAAAAAGAGACTCAACCAATTGAATGGATGAAACAAAAGTCAAAGTTATTCTAAATTATCTGCATGCCTTTTTCACCAAGACTTATATGAAGCACCAATAGACTTATATGTAGCATAAATAGGTTTAGGGTATGCACTGTCAAACAGGCACGACATAGTGGTGGGTTCGAATCCGCCATTTGACTATTGTCGTGAACCATGTCCAACCAAGTTTAAAACTTGTTTGGACATGGTTAAAAGAAATATTAGTAATAATAAAATATTTCATACAATATATGCCCGAGAAGGGTTCGAGTCAGACAGGCAGCTGGCCGTAAAAACTGTCGCCAGAACTATAACCATAACATGTGTAGTATGGACTATGGTTGTACTGCGCTCACACCACATAAGTGGGAAATGGGCATGGAGAAAATAAACTTATATGAATTAAAACCACAAATGAACCTCACACCACTATGTTAGCAGTCAATATGTATCAACAGGGCAATTAAATCTGCCACCATTATAATGGTTAATGCAATTTATCACAAATAATATGTACCTGTTATTGTGAATTGAATTCCAAGACTTAGATGCAAGATTTAGTTATATAAAACTAAATCAAAACAACAACTTGGCTTTAGTAATTTTTGTTAAAAAGGAATACATTTTCTCACCTCGCCTGGCAAGCCGTGTGTCGGAGTCGGTGTCCACAAACAGCTTCATGTGGAAGAGCTCCCTCACCTCAGGAAAGTAGAACACCAGGATTCCTTCTATCAGCACCACATCCGCTGGGTAGATTGTGTGCGAGCGGTGAGGGCTAGATAATAGTTTATTTTGTAGTGACCGAAAACATTGAGATCATGTAAATATCAGGTTATTGGAGCAGAATGTGAACATCCTACTCTATCAACATTTCAACACTTTTTTTTCTAGTTAATCTTATCATATACAGTAGTACATTCATAGACATTTTTCTTGGGACAGTAGATGCCTTGCAACAGGAAAGAAATGTTACTATTGCCATTGTAGGATCCAGGGCTAGGCAAAGGGGCGTAAGCCCCTCCAGAAATCATAAGAAATCTTTTGTGACAAGAAGCCATCCAAAATAGAGTCAAACCTCCCCCTCCAAGATCACAATCCTGGACCTTCTACTGGGCATTGCACAAATAGACAGACTACACCCATAATGTAACATAACCACAAAGAATATCAATGTGAAGTAGAAGTTTTTATACTTCAACATTTCATCAGATTAGTGTGTTACAGCAGACATTGTTATCCTCTCCTACTTCCCAATAAAAAGGCTGAGAAGGCATGTGCAACCCTTCAGATTGTTGCAGATATATATGCTAAAACTTGATAATTTGATGTAATCCATGTGTAACTCACCTAATAGAATTTGTGATGTAATCATACTCAGGGACTTCTACTTTCTTTCCAGCAAGGATATCCTTCAGGATGGCAAGCAGTTTCTTGTCATCAAAAGCATCAGGGTGATCGAAATTGAACTGGCCACGTTCAGCACGGAGCCGTTCCGACGGTGTGAGTGTTCGGTAGAAGGAATCTTGACTGATGCACACAACTCGTCTCTCCGTTTGTTCTTTGTGCTGCTGTCCTAATTTTTCCATTATGCGTTGGCATACTGTTGACTAAAATATTTTGTAATTAGTATTTATTGTGGCTAGCAAACTTCTATATTACTAATATCTTGCTAGTAATTACTTCTAATAGAGCTCATCCTCTTTGACATGTGATATTGCAATAATGGTGTTATGTGGATAAATATGTAATTCTTTTTATCAATAAAAATCCAGAAAATTGCATGATATTTTTTTATGGATAAGATATTCTAAATTATTTGTAAAAACATTATGATTACTTCCTTTAGATTTACAGTCACTTTCCACACCACCATTACACCAAGTTTTTATACCACTTTAACAAATTTTGTCTTCGATTATTTAACAAATAATGGACAGTCGATGACATTTCTGCTGCAGATGATTGTTTTCAGTTAAGTAATGTATATGTTCACACCTGTTACAAAATGTTGTCCTCTATACTCTGTTTAATTAGTCAGATAATTCAATAGGTACCTTAAAATAACAATAACATCCGTTCATAGTGCGAATTTATAAACTGTTATTTGAACAATGAAACTAACCTTGAGGTTATGGCACGTTTCTACTAATATTATTTTATGATTTTCCAAAATCACGAAGTAAAAATCGTTAGCGTTTTGTCTATATTTCATCTTTCAGTTACGTAAGCAAATTTAAAATTCAGGAAAAATCAATAAAATATTGCGGTGCAATAGACTAACTAACCTTTCCACTTGCTGTTCCTCCGGCTACACCGATTAAGAAAGGAGTCTTGCTTTCAAAACCATTGGTAGCGAGATAATCTGCCGGCTTTTCAGACATTTTATTTGTAAAATGATGTCTGGAAGGAACTTGTTTTACCAATTCACCAAAACTCCAAACACGACTTCGCAAAAAAATTGCTGATATTGACATAATGACATTTAGGATTAATGTTGCCAAAATAAGAGTTTATATTATATTGTTACAATTTGAAAATTTATATTAAAAAATAGGTTATTCTTTTGTAATTTGTTTTATTATAACGATGTTTGAACATTAAAGTGACGTGAAAGTTTTTGACGTTTTATTTTCAGCATGACTAGCATATTTAACCTAAGGCAAAACGAGCATTTAGCGTTTTATAGTATTATTTATTCTCTCTGTCGCTTTTCCAATTGATGGATTAAGTTGCTGAAGATTCAACAAATACCCTCCAATTTACTTACTTTCTATCTTCTTACTTAGATGGGTGGAGAAACACATAAGTGTTAGGGTTGCCGCACACTAAACGTCCTCCGGCAATCCTTGGTCTGTCAGTTAATTGTAGGCACTTGCAGTTCTCTATACGATTTTGGCCTGACGTCCAGAGTGTGGCCGCTAGCGGCACGCCATTAGTGCCGACAGGTATCGGTCGGACTGTTCGCAAACTCAAGGCCAAATCGAAAATCTTAGATAAAGAATTACATAGAATTGACACGAGTGTACACCCGTAAGGGTCATCAATACAATGCATGAAGAAACTTTAGAAGAGGTTATATTTCCTATAATCAAAATTGCTTAGTTGGGCGCTAGAAGGCTTCAAAGATGATTTTTTAATTCTTTCAAATACCTCTAAAATCCTCTATTCCAGTACCACGTACAGGTCGACGTAGGTAGGCCTCCCACAAGACGGACCGGTGATCTGGTCAAGATTGCGAGAGTCCACTCACAAGGGATGAGGGTGACCGATCTCTGTTGCAATCAATGGGGGAGGCCTACGTCCGTTCATCACGTTACGATCATTTCTTTTATCACTCAATTGTACAAATTACATTGTACAATTACATCTCTTTGTCAAGGAAGCCCTTGTCTAATAATTTTAACAGGGTACAATGTGTGAATAACTTAACTGGAAATCGTACTTACAAATGAGAGGTTAAATTTTCTGATTTCCTCTCACAACGGCTTTTGCAGTCTAATAAATAACGTATCACCATGTTTTTAATAACAAGTGGTATCCAACACTTAATTCCGAGTACATAAATTAGTGTTAAACGAGGAAAGTTCACAAACAATTAAATTTATAATTACAACTGACGCTGTTGGTCACAAACTTGGATTGTGACGAACAAAAAGAGTGAAACTCTGACAAGGGCAAAAAGAAATTATTGTCGTCTTTTTCGTATATTGCGATCTCGTTCAATCGTGTTCATTTGCTTGCCAAATCCAGTTAATACTTGATCCTAGTCGAAAACACATTCACAGGTGGCCGGCCGGCGGCCGTCGACCACAGTGACGTTCACTGCCTCTCGCACTTTTTTGAGCTGTATTCAAACACACAGCACGGCGCACAGCGTTTAGCGCTTTTCAAACTCACGACCTGACTAAAAAGACATTTTTTTTTACTTACTGTTTGCAAAAAATGATTTAATGTGTTCTGGCAGTTTCGACCGTTATCATCAGGCAATTATCGCTGTGTGGGCGTGGCCACGGACGGCAGGCCGCCTGACATGACAGGGACAGCCGGCGCACTGTTAGTGTGTAGGGCCCATTATGTATGGTCACGGATATAGCCTGGTACAAAATGGATAGCGGCTCGGAACATCGTACGAATAGCTGCGCAATACACAATTTTAGGTATTAGCTGGTCGGAAAGGGGTGCGGCGGCACACACACATCGCTACGAGTATTTTCCTTGACCCGCAGTTAGCTAACAGGTGCTCTGCTTGTGCAGGCTCTGCTTGTGCGCGCGCATTTCTGTCTACATAAAGTAGAACTCCATTTTTTTTGTCGTTGATTTATTATTTCTCGAGTAAGTTCTATGTTGTAATTTTCTGTTAAATTTGTATTGTTATTGACTGGTTATTTTAATGTTAGTTATTTTCGTTAAATTTTAAACTTTCTTTGGTTGTTAATGTTGTTTTCAAAACGCTCCGCGGTTACCATACTACACAGTAAAATCACACCAAAAATGGTGTATAACGTTATACAATCTATGAAAAAGAAGAATGAGGAATGTATCCAAATTCCTTTGAAGGTAGTCCAAAAACGTACCTTCCACAAGCAAATACATAGGGGGGAAACAACCTTTATAAATTTGTAGAAAATAAACTATTATCATTTTAAAAAACTTATTTCATTTACTTCCTTCAGTTTGCATCAGGTTATAACTGCGACCTCGACCACCTGGCGGTTAACAGTGTATTAGTTTGTTTCTGCGACTTCTTTCTCATATTTAGTAGATACTTTACCTTTTCTTCATTGTTATAAATTATATATTAAATAAGTATCTTTATGATTTAATGGTTACAAGATTAAAACAAACATTGTCAACAATAAATTTAATGGAATGCTTTCAAAAATTCAAGAAATTATATGCATATTCCACGAATATTTGATATTTGTTTTATTTAAAAACAGTTATTTCTATCACGTTTAAATTTCCCCATTATTTAAAAAAAAACATAACGAACTTTCTTTTCGTATGTATAAGTATCTATATATAATTGACCAATTTATTATTCGAGGATTGTACAAAAATAGTGAATTTCATATTTCTGTAGTTAAAAACTGACCAAAGTTACATGTTTCTGATTTGTTTATCTGCTTTTCTTAGAGATGCGCTCATTTCGATTTGTTTGGCTCGGAGTCTGCCCCAGACGAGGTAATCTTGTAGACCGATGATCTGCGCAGCCATTATAGCAGCGCTGTCGGGGTATATTACTGTGGCGCAGCCGAGACCGGACGGCACGGAGAGAGATGACCAGATGTCCTGCCAAGATACATGTATTTCTTACTTATTAATACAAGAAAAACATAAGCCTAATATTTAAAAAAATCATTAACGAATAAAAGTACTCATTTCAGAAACCATATCGTATAACTTTTAAATTATCATGTAAAAAATATATCTTTCTTGTCTATGGTTTAAAAAAAAAACTAACCTGTACAAGTTTGTCAGACGGTGGCGGGCAGTTGATGACAGGATAGCTGGTGTTGCCGGACAGCACGGGCCCGAGGCCGTTGGAGCGGCCGGCGACCGCGATGAACACGAGCGCGCCGTGCGTGTCCTCGTACTGCTGCATGATGCGCAGCGTCTCCTCTGTCGCCTTGTGAGCGGATGTGATGCGCAGGTCGACGTCCAGCCCGAGATCTTTTGCCGCTGTTGTTATATTGAAAAAAAAATGTTTGTACGATTACTTCGATTCGGGATTAATTTTTGAGTATCACTACGTTTGCTCTTTCTGGAATGTATGTAAATGACAAATAGTAAACTACAGGAGAAATGGAGATTGCTCCTGCGTATTTATAAGATCTATTGTGATAGTAACAACAAAATCACTGGCCTAGCTCAACGACTATCTCCCTGCTGGCTTAGTCTTCCCTCGGCAAAGTTTATGGTCAGCCCTTGCCTTTTAAGATTGAAAGATGGTACGGACTTCTTCATTGCAGTCATCATTTAGTTGTCAAAAACAACTCAAGTCGTCAAAGTCCACTTTCGATGTAATCTTGTCGGAACTAACGTAACAAATACGTATATTGTTGGCTATATCAAATAACTTATATCTAAAGTTGTTAAACATATTTACTGTAGTAGGTACTTATTCTATACATCATCGCATTGAATGCTAACAAGTAAAGCTTAGAGGTGAACGAATTTCTGAATTTACTTGTTTTAAAACTAACCGTTAGCTATTTTGTTGCAGTGTTCTCTGTCTTGTGGGGATCCCATAAACACCACGACTTTGTGGTGGATTGTTGGCTTGAGCTGGTCCAGCTGGTCTTTGACCCAAGCGAAGTTACGCTTTACGGTGTCCAGGTCGGCGGCAGTTACGTTCTTCAAGTCTCTGTATACCTATAGATGAAAAAGTTATAAAATACTGAAGTGTGAATTAAAATAAGCTTTATAAGTAATTTTAGGTGGATAGAAGGATTATTTACTACCATTATATGAATTTAAAATGCTTTTTAACGTGAATATCATTCGTCCCTATATCTTTCTCAGTTATGACAAGTTCTGGTGTAAAATGTATGTTTTCTATATCACTAGTATATGTGATTCAATCATATATAATGTTTAACCACGAAATAACATCTCTGTAAATAATAATAACTGCCAGAATATGAGATAAACAACGAATCTTACTTGTTTATCGACCATTAGACGCTTATCGCCAGAAGGCCACAACCTCCAGGAGTCAGAGTCGATGACGTCAGCGACCAGAATGTTGCCTGAAAATTATTGCGTAATTTACAAGTACCATAAATATTGATGATAATTGATATATCAAGTGAGGCGTTGATAATGGCATTTGCAGGCAGGAAACAATAGTTAATAATAAAAAAAAACTAGAAAACACGACAGACTGTGTGATTTTCATCACTGATCACATCATCACCTATGATATTTCGGGGAAGAAAACAAATCTAATGACACCTCTCGTTCTGGGTCAGTCGGGTAATTAGACAGCAATTGAAATGTTCATTTCATACTTTACTACGATTATTTGTTACTAGTACAGATTATTCAATTTCTTACAAAAAATAATATGGTTAAAAGTGATGTGCATTACCTTCACTATCGACACCAAACTCGATCTTCATATCAATTAGAGCGCAGTCTCTTAAAGCCCACGCCTTCTCTAGTACTTCGAAAACCAACACCGTGACTTTTTTCATGTAATCCACTTCGTCTTGGCCTGCGGAACGCGGAAACTTTAATTTTAAAAATCGATATTGTTATCTCCTTATTAGGAATAAAACGAGATTTGTCTACGGGCAAAGGTAGAAATATACGGCGTTACATATACGTAATTTTTGGTACAGATTTAAATATCTGATGCCTGCTTATTTTGATTCTACACTGAGGTCCTAGAGTTTTTCGTCACGCCTTTCTATTATCTAAAATAAGAATGCCTTAGCCCGCCTGAGGAGGAAGGCCTCTGGGCTTGCAATTTTAAGTCACAAGAAAGGAGGCTAATATTATATTCAGCCTCTTTAAATCAAATTCCGAATTTGATTTTTAAAATTGCAATTTGATTTTTATCGTGTCCTATCCTATTAAATCGGCACGGAAATGTCTGAATTTCATTTGTAAAATGCTGAATTCGATTTATAAAAGTTCGAATTTGAATTTAAAAACCTATATTATGAGGGGCGTTTCAAAAAAAATTCTTTTCTACAGTGTAAAAAATAATTTAAAATATGAATTTACCAATAACAACGTCATTGACTTTCAATTTAGCGGAGAGCAGCTGTTCCTCCGACCACTGAGGGTCGTGGTTGGCGTCGTCCTTGAAGAAGGTCTCGAGCTTGACGGGAGTGAATCGATATCCTTCGGGCACTCCGGGGTTTCGCTTAAGGAAGGAGCCTGTGGCCAGGCGGCGCGTCACCCACTCGATCGGCACCATGTCGCATTTCTTTGATATGAACGCAGTCGGCGAAGCAATTTTGACGAATGCAGTTTTGATGTCTAAAACAAAAATATAGTTAGTTAGTTCCAAGTGTGAACAGACCAGAACAGAATAAAACATTTGTAGATACTACTTGTGATGTAAAAGTAACTTTAGTAAGGTTTCATTTACATGACGAGAGGTCTTGAGGTAGAAGAATGAATTCGTATTTAACTTTACTGAACCCAATCAACGTGCGTGCGCGCACTTTAACGAGACCTTATAAAATTAAAATCAAATAAATTTTAATATCGATTTTAAATCGTAAAAGCTTTGAAAATTACCGTAATAATCTGCACCTACTACATAACGAGAAGGAACATCTTAAAATAGGTTTAATAAATAATGAAGTGAATCTTCATAAAGAATAAGAAATAAGAAGGATTTTGTGTGAGAGACAGAGTTTGATTCAATATTTACAATGTATGTTCTCCTTCTCTATATGTTAAACCTTTCTTCCCTCTCATGAACGACATATGCCTAAAAGTGACGCGTCGTTGAAGTTTAATTTGAAAAAGACTTTTTTAAGGAACTTGATCCTAGCGCTTTAAATGAATAACTTTCTAAGAAATGCTATCTTGTAAACTCCCCATGTTATAAACATACTCTCGTAACTCAAGTAATAGATATTGGGATATTAACAAGTACATTGACAGCCTATTTGTTGTACATCGTGTCATAGCAATATGACCTTAAGCTATATATAGCTTAAGTTTCGTAATCAATACAAACAACTGAGATAACAGTTCGTTCTTATGAGGTCAGGATGAAAACGAGTGAAATTATATCGGCGTATGTAATACAAACAGAATATTGCTAAATACTTAGCTAGAACAAACACAATAACGCGAATTCGAATATTAACAATTAATTAATTATTCAATTGTCATTTCTTTAAAAATATAGAATTTTAATGTCTCTTTTCTTCCTGCTCTTTTCCCACTTTATGTGGGGTCGGCACAGTACGACCGTAGTCTATTTTTTTACGGCCGGCCGCCTGCCTGACACCAACCCACCATGGGCATTCTGTGACCTCACAGAAAATTGTAATGTCTATGACATAGACCTCACATAGACTCTATGTGAGGACAAAATGAGGTGATCTGTAGGAAAAGCAAGGTTATACGAGCAATGTGGCATGTTTGTCACCACTTGGGAATCAATACGTTATTGTCAAACATGAGTGGCAAGCAATTACTCATAGAACAAATAGGCGATGGGGGCAACAGATTCTAGATGTCCGTCCTTGTACAGGGCGATTTAGCGTAGATAGGCCTCCTACAAAATAACCGATTTTTTTTGTGGTGGTCAAAAATGGTGTCCTCATTAGATGAGGGCGTGAACTTTGACGGTTAAACGTCCACTGCTTGACGTAGATCTCACTCACAATCATCACCCTTTGTAATAATTTTGCTTGATACGTCGTTGATTGATTCGTCAAGCTGGACGTTTATTTGGCCGATGATAATGCGGACGGTGATCTTATTTATTTAAGTACATTATTTTTCCTTTATAAATCTCATACAAGCAAAATGTATGAATGTAGAGAGGCGAGAGAGGTGTGTCAGGACCGGGTCAAGTGGAAATCGGTAATCTCTGCCTACACCACTGGTTTAAGGGCGTGAATGTATATATAATCTCTTGCACACAATTTTACAAACGAAGTTTTTTCTCTTTTAGGGTATTAGGATACCAGCAAATTATGTTAATAATCTACTAACATACTTTTTAGCCGTTCCAACTTAAGACAGGAGACTGTTAGCAACAGTAGTCGAATGGCGGATTCAAACCCATTCTCTCACATTTCATATTCTGTACCCTAAATCATTAGGCTATTGTCGCTTCAAATTAAATAAAAGTTAATTAATAAAAAGAATACATAAAATGTTCTTACTGGCTCCTTTGAGTATTTCAAAAACTTTGGCATTGGTCTGGTTCGATATGGCCGCTTTGCCCTCTAGATTGTGCGCTTTGACGCCATCTCCAGCGGTAATTCTGTCCTTATTGAGCAAAAGGCAATGGCCTGGCTGTTCAGGTAAGTCGAACACTTGCTTTGTCTTGCCTTCTATTATCAAACTACCCAGCTTCAGCCCACCAACTGGAAAAAAGATAGAAAAATAAGAAACACCATATGATAAGATCTTACGAATGTAACTCCATTGATTATTTCGAACAACGAAGTGATTAAAACACGTTATCGTGAGTAACAACGATATTTTATTTTAGAAAAAGCAATTGGTTTGGTAGTCTAGGATTTAATCCGATGTCTCCAGACAAAAAATAAAATCGGATCACAAAGGAAAACAGATATAGGTGTTTCCGTTTTTCTTTTATCAACAGTCAAAAGACTTCCTTTACATACATATAGATATTACATGAAATTTCTTTACAAACAGATGTATAACCCATAAAGTAAAGTAATTAAAACAGAATTTATAATTTATGAGTCAATGAATCTGCCTATAACTTCTTTGTAATTATGGTGTATGAAATTTGAAGTTGCGGAATTAAAGTGAAACATAATATTTATTATTGCATGTTTGCAAGATCAAGGACAATAAGTTACCAAATCCATTTCGGATTATATGTAAAAAAATATCAATAGTCAAACACCCGCCCATACCACTTGCAAATAAAAACTAAAAGTTGTTTTCAAGGCCAAACATAAACAAAGTCGCATTTAGAAAAAAAAATGTACTATGCAAAGTGTCGGAAAGTAAAACGAAACAGCATGAGACATGGACATCATAACTCAGTCGAATAATACTTCTTATAAATTAAATTTCTTACCTTCTTTAGGATGAGACATTTTTGTGACTTATTGAACAATAAATTAGTAATGAAACGACCTCAACACCGGAATAAATGCACCGCGACCAACCTATATATCAGAGCGAACCTCTTATAAAGTTTTGCGACGAATATTAGTCGAATACAACCACGTGCTCGACGCTGCGCGTTAGCTAACATCTGACAAGTTTGTGATAACAGTTTACAATACGTCTTCATAATTTTGATCCATTCTATAATATTTTTAAGAAACTATTTCGTAGCACAGTAATTTTAAGTCTTAGAAATTACCGTTATTTTTTTAAACATGAAAAATTATAAAACATAATTTTTCATTTCTATTAATTTTATACATATGTACATATTTTGACTTTTTTTATTGATGGGCACTGGATATGAAAGTCCATGAGCCATTCGTAATTCTAATAACTTAAGCTCAGCAAGTCCCTTTAAAGCAAAAAGGGTAGAAAGAAAGAAATAGGAATGTTCCCTTTCCTTTCTTGACGCCCTTGGCCCTCGTATATAATTTTGTCTCGCATACTTCGTATCAAATCAAGTACAAAGTTTCGGACATAAACGGAATACGAGATTCATGGCGAATACCGTAAACAGTGTGATATTTAAAAAAAAACCATCAAAAGTATCAAGAAAGCTACCCGTGGTATATCTATTGCTATTTCATTCACTCAATGGGCGTACTCGATCTTACTCGTAGACAGCTTCAATTCAAATTTAAATTATGTATGTATGGACATTCAATTATTTCGTGATACTTGTCGCTCCTATACGCTTCATAAATTAAGGTTGTTGTTGCCGCATTATTGCAAGTTATTTCATTGAGACGACCATCACATATTCAGGTAAGTGGATAGATGTTACTTAAGTATTTCTATTTATAATGATCTAAGATTATATAGTACTGCCACAAACACCTGTAGGAATATACCGCAATTTGCGGGATTGAAATTGTGTAAGTTTACATTACTTTATGATAAATATCAGTTATTGCTATGGAAACGTCAGATGACAGAACAATGTGGTGCTCCACATGGCATTAATGTTTTTTGTTTTGTTACATAAAATTTGTAAGCTTGTAGTTGTATTTCGAATGTATCAATTATTCAAGTTAAACTTACAAAAGTTTTATACTAATAACAGTTAGCGACATTTTAGTTTCTGAGATTTGAACACTCTTAAAATTCCACTTCCATGCAGTTTCCAGTGTTACGTAGTAATTTATGTAACACATAGTTTTATAATTTAGCGTATGTTATATTTACAACGGGGCTTCGATTCATCATTTGTTTTTTTTGAACATTCAATTGATTAAGATATATAATTGCTTAATACCATTTAAGGGTTTTATAATAAATATACATTTTAGAGTGAAATGCAAATAATTGGCCTCTATATCTTATTATTTTATGTTGCTATGATTATTTTTTAACTATGCAGACTATTACTGATTTTTTGGCAAGTCTTCCTTTAAATAAGTATGATATAATTTTTATTGGAAGAGCAGACTAGCAATTCTGTTTGTCCTTTATTACAGTAGCTGTTAATTTTTTTGTAAATTTTTAGTGTTTAAAAAATGGTAAAATATTTAAAACTTTTTGATTCAGTTTACCAACCAAAAAATCATAAGCCATCATTATGAAAAGGCCTAACGAGTGCAAATTTTGCTGCATGATGGTAAGGTGGACAAATTTGTGCACAATTATTTATTTATTTTATTATATTGCTTGGCACCATATTGCTACCATACAGTGCAAGTTGTTAATTAGATCTTCATAAATGTTTAAAAAACAGGAATTTTTTTTTTCGTTTGGGTGTAAGTAAGGTTTGATGTTATTGATGATACAATAACTTGACTACTGTGTACTGTATAGTTCTTTCTAACAAAAATGTATATTAAGTCAAAAGTGATATAGTTCACATCCAGCCCTGGTTATATTGCATCTATTGACTAAACTAATTCTATTCTATTATATTGACTAGACTAAATAATTGTGTTACATCAATATCAATAAGCACTCGGAGGTGTAGGCTGAGATTATAGTTTCCCCATTGGCGAGGTCTTGGCACCTCTCGATTTTTCTACATTCACACATTTACACATATAAGTTCATTGGCTATGTGTACTCTTAATACTGCCTTTTGTTAGTATGTCACCAATCTGGCTGGTATAGGTTCATCTAGGACAAGCCCTATCGCCACTCTCTTTCGCAACATAAAATTCTCTTGTAAATCTTCTTTCATTCATCCTTTAAACATGCTTGAACTACTGAAGCATACCTTCCTCAATTATAACAAAAACATCCTCTATAAAGCCACACTTTTGCCTTACAACATCATTTCTCATCTCAACTTGTGTCATGTATTGATATATTTTAAAAATAGCAGTGCAACTACTGGCTGACCAGGTTTCATTTCCCATTCCTTTATTATCCTTCCCTCCTCTACTTTTCCTCTTCCATAAAATTCAGGTTTTATTATATTTATTACATTAAAATAATATAACACAGGTATAAACCAAACAGTTGTGGAGTCAATGAAAACCAGAATTAAATAAATAAATATTTAAATTCGCTGTTTTCTGTTAGCTTGTCATATTATCTCACTTGAGTCAGTCAATTTGTGCAAGACTGGTTCTACCGCTGTTACATCTAACTTCTATGAAGTCCACCCTAGATATATTCATTCAAAATTTGTTACTGATAGATTTGTCATGTACATAGTAGACCTAAAAGTGAATGAAAATCAATTATTATAATATTAACATAATTAATTATAATCTTAAACATAAATGCCATCATTACCAATTAATATCTGCAATTCTGTAAAGAGCTCTGCCTGTCCCTTGTGCAATAAGAAAGGTAACACACAAATAAAAATATTTCTACATGCTGGTATTCCGTCTAGTCTTGGTACATCTGTAGTGTGACTGCCGCATTCCTTGTGTCTTGTGAATTTCTATTTTAAAACATATATGCATACGGGTCCAATAAAGTTTTTTGTATAAAATATAAAAAGTTTTTGAAAATTGTGCCATTAAGGTACAAAAGGGAATTTTGTTAATTATTTTTATTCCTGCAAAAGATGCAAATGTAAACAATATAGGACCTAATTAGCTTGTAACAGCTCATAATTATATCTTTAAAGGTCAGTCAGTCAGTCAGTCAGGCTTAAAAATGTAACTATTAGAATATTTAAAATTTTGGAATAGAATTAATATCAGAAAAATTCTTGTTACAATATTGTCATAGGAGACAAATAAATATTTATTTGCATAGTTAATAGCTTAAAAGTGCGATTTTATTAGAAAATGTAGAATATAATGATTTAATCACAATATATATATATATATATCAAAATTAAGATGGATGATTAATTAGGTGTATTATTTAATGACCACTGAAAGGTTTTTTCCACATTTGCGGGCCGCTGTCTATAGGCCTTCTACCATTATTGATATGCTAATTGTAAATAGCAAACAAACATAACTACAACTTGTTAATACTTACTTTCAATATAGATGATACTATCTTTGTTCCTAGCTATGCCATAATAATAGTTAAATTTCAACATTGCACGATAATATTAAAAAATACATTTAGCATAAAAGTGTCTTCTAGATAATATAGTTTTAAGATCGGTAGTTTCAGTGTCTGTGTATTCGACCCATGGTGAACTTCATCATTTTATAATCGGACTAGATATATTATAAACTGTCAGCAAATTGTGGACTGAACAAATCATTGACAATTTGACGTATGGACTTTTTTGTCAATTATTTTTGGTGGTGCTAATTCTCCAAAGTTGTAAGTCCATAATTTACACATAAAGTCCCCTCCTCTCGCCACTGTGTTTTAAGGAAAACTTCAAAGAAAATTATTTCTTTCAGTTACTTTTTCAGTTTAAATGGCAATTCTTAGCTATTTTCGAAATTTGCTTCGCGTGCCCCCGCGAGCCCCTACAATAAAAGCCCTGTATATATATATTTTTTTGAAGGCCTACCCCTACCGACATATCCCTCCACATACATATCTAATACTCTCCTATTATTCCATTCTTCCCTCCTCATAATATGCCCCTACCATGCTAACCTTTTCCTCCTTTTTTCTATTACTGGTGCTACTTTCAGGCTCCCCCTAATGTACTCGTTCCGTACCTTATACATTCGTCCACACATACATTTCAATGTTTGCATTTATGCTGCATGCACTGTCTTTTCATCCATTCCTTTAACGGCCCAACACACCGATCCATACATTATGTCAGGTTTTACGATGGTCTTGTAAATTTTCCCCTTAACTTTAAGGGGAACTCGTGGGTTGCGTTTTAAGCCCGTGACCTATCGCCGTTTCGTCCATCCCGCATTTATTGTATTTTCACGTCACGGTGAATATCACCATCGTTTTGAATCAATGTGCCGAGGTACCGAAAGTCGGAGCAGATTGGAAAAGATACACCGTCTAAGGCAATGAGGACATAGCTGGATCGACCGCCTAAGTCGCAAAACAGGTGTTCCGTTTTTGTTCTGCTCTAATCTTCAGTCCGGTCCTTTCCCGTTTGTCACGTATGCATTAAACATCCGATCTTTGAAAAATATATTTGGTCGATTCTACTGTAATTTTATTGCCTGCTTTTTAATCGTACACAAAAACTGACACTGCCGGCTATACTATATATGGGTGTGTTATTTGAATAACTCATGTATTTGCAAAACGCAATTGATATTTGAACCGACTAGGTGTCGAAATAGCGTTACGTAATTGGCGACTACCCGCCGAGGAATATTATTATTGCCTACTTGTATTCTGGTTACGCCTACACAATGTAACAGATTGCTTGTTAAAATAAATTAATAATTATTTCAAATAAACAAGTTTCACTTTACGAATATGATATCTTATGTTGAAAGTTGATTAAATAGCAAAAAGGAAAATAAAGTAAACGTAAGATATTTTTTTTATGTTAAATTTTACAAAAAATTGTTTCTTCGATTAAACAAAGATTAAATTTAAAAGCGCCAATAGCCTAATGGTTAAGGGTACGGACTACGGAACATGAGGTCGCGGGTTCGAATCCACCGTTCGACTATTGTTGTGAACCATATCCTAGCACAAGCGTAAGCTTAGTTGGAATGGTTAAAGAGATATTAGTAGATTAATTCGAAAATCTACGAGTGTACGTATGAACGTAGGGTGCTGACCAAGGAGTCTAAAGGCTCAGTCCACCCTCTTTTCTACCTTCAAACTCCTTACCTAAACCCTTCCCTTTCGTACATAAGGGCTGGCATTCTCGTCGTAGCACGTTTTTCTTTGTTCCCTTTTTCCAGAAAAAGTTGTATCAAAACTGATCGGATAGGATCGAAAGAATTGTTAATGACTGCAGAGCGTTTGATAGCAATATTTGTTATACTTTTGTCACTGAATAATTGATTTCATAAAAATATATCTGCTAATAATTCCCAGACGTAAAAAAGTGAAAACCAGTTTCAACAGCCACGACGCCGACACGTCGTCACGTCTGATGTGAAACGATCCGTATCATTGTTATAGCAGGTACAATGAGTTTTGCTTTTTCTTAGTATTTTATAATGGAATACAGCAAATAAGAAAGCGGCTCGGCTAATATCAGGATATAAGAGAGCTCGCAAAAACAAAACATAACTACGTTTGTTGTACCTTGTTGCTTGTACCTTTGAATTTACGCCTGTATTCTGTGAGGTCATGCTACGTCTCTGGCCCGGTTGCTTTGTTTCATGTTTCTTTATTTTTATTTAGGGGCGAAGTAACGAGAGGAAAATATTATAAAAGAATATTTTTGTTTCTTTCTATTAACAATAAATACATTATGCGATTATTGCGGTTGCGTCATGCGACATGCGACATGCGACATGCGACATGCGACATG